>VMDR010002195.1:0-98149 GCA_007922815.1 Macrotus californicus
GTGTCTTCTACCTGTGGTCCCCTCAGCTGGGACCACTGTCCTTCTGGACAGCCCAGTCAATAAGTACAGCAAGAACACCAGGACCTGGGCATTTTTGCTCAATGCAGGACTGCTCCAACAAGTAATTTTTGCATACAGCTCCCTGATGGGTTGGTAAGACACAAAGTCTGCATCCACAGTGCAGGCTCCTGCTGTCCAATCCCGTTTTGTACCCTCTGCCTTCGTAGGTGTCAGACCTGCATCAAGGGTCAAAGACGTTCACTACCCAGTATGCTCCTACCTCCACCTTTATCTGTCACCAGCGTAACCCTGGTAAACCTTGGGCCCTGGTAACTCCATCTCTGCTTCTGCCTACCAGAGGCCCTGAGTGGACGTTTAGGCGAAGTTCAGTCCAGCAGTTTAATGATGCCGTGCAGCCCACTGTTGTTCGGTCTCTCTACTCTGCCTTCGGCAGTGGCAGAGTCCCCCTAAGCTGTCACTCTTTATGAGAGTGACACAAGCATCTTGGCCACAAGCATTACCTGGAACTACCTGCTTCCTCATTCACAACTGGTGGAAGAGTGGAGCCTTTTTTAGCAGCATTCATGAGAGAGAGAATAATTTTCTTCTCCAGATGCAACCTATCAAACATCTCCTTTCTGTCCTCTAAAGACAGTTTGAGTTACAATCCCATCCCAGCCGCCATGACTATGGCCCATCCTTCGAGCTGCGGTGAAATCCATTCCAGCCAGTCTGCAAGGCTGGGAAGCCCTGGGTCCTATTAGAAAGGCGAAGGGAGAATGAACCCTGGGGATGCAATCACTGCATTTTCATGTGATGCTTCTTTTCATGTGGTTTCTCTTAAGAAGATGAAACAAGTTATAATACCCCAAACAGAAACAGGTTTGAAACTGACTTCTACTGCAGTCCACTGGCCCACGTACCTGACCTAGTGCGAGACAGCAAGCAAAGCTGCCTGTCCCTATGACCACCATCTACGCAGGACCCTTATTTTGCAGTTTCTGGGGAACAACACTTGTACACAGTGAACAATTTTTTCTGTTTTCTCCTAACTAATTTTGAGCCCTACACCATTATGAAACTTTCCTCTGAAGTAAACAGTATACCCTAATGTACTTTTTTCCTTTAGGATTATTTTATCTGTTTTAGCTATTTGCAGCTACTTCATAAAAATGGTCACATACCAGTTAGGTTCTTAGTTCCAGATTAAAAGGGTAAGCATCTCTGAACCCTACTCACATCACACTACAGGGCTAGTCCCAGGAGGATGCCACTCCTACCAGCAACGGGCGTAGACACCAGAGCAGAAACCGCTAATAATGCAGATGACAGAGTCCAAGAGCTGCCATTGGAACTGTGGCCACTGCAGCTTCTGGAAGCTGGATGTCCTGTCACCTCTGCCTCAGACTTGCCAGAGTAGATTCTGGAGAGTTCTTCCTTCTTCAGGTCATTTGGTTCCCGTTAAAACAGGGGCCAGCGTGTCTGATTAGCAGAACCTATGTCCTGAGCCCCGGCTGCAAGGGAGGGGTGGGCAGAGATTTCTGTCTGTCACTTTCAGCTTTTAGAAGGGGAGGTGAGTTCTGCCCTCACAAAATGGAAGGTTCCAGATGCTGGGTTCTCTGTAATTGTTTTTGTTCTGCTAGAGTCTCCTGTGCGTGATCCTCAGAGGGACTTTATGAGAGGTTCTTAGCACCTAAATCCCATGAGAAAAGAACACACTGGCACTCAAATGCATCAGGCAAGGACAGTGTATGTAGGTCTTGACTGTCCAGAATCCCATTCAGTTGGGACTTTTGGGGGAAAGCGGGTTACTGTATTAATAATAACATTTGTATTCTCTTTTGTTTTTGTTAGTGAGGCAAAAGCATATTGCCTTTGTTAAAGCTGAGCCCATAGACTTCATACAGAGTACTTCCCACTATTATCTCACTGTTCCTACAAACATTCGTCTTGGGAAGATGAAATTCGACTCAGCAAGTGTTTATTCAGCTCATAATAAATGCAAGGCCTTGTGCTAGGCAATAAGGGATGACAAATTTGTCTTAAATTGTCACTGTGGTGACTACTGAGTTGTTATTTTAATTCTTCATCACAGAATTGGGTATTAACTATTCATGATCTACTTTTATATTTCACTGTCAATTTTCCATTATTTCCAATTCTACGGAAGAACTCCAAAGTCTCCATAATACATTTTTAGAGGTTAAACTTTACTGCAATTTCTCTCTTGTTCACATTATGAATATCATTTTGGAATCAGGCAATATATACTTGAATATAAAGTGCAACTGTTAAAGATATTAATTATTGATATACAAAATGTACTGCTATTATTATTATTGTAGCAGAGGAACATTAGAGATTCACAAATGTAAGTATGTGTGTGAGGAGAAATACGTTTATGCTCGCCCTCGTGCTACCGTGATATTTAGTGGGTGTTAACAGCAGAGGAGCCTGAGGAGAAAATACGGATCCGAGTCCGGTGCAATCCCATGCTGTTGGGCTTGGATTAAAAGGTAGAGGTCATGACTCGTCTACAAACTGAGTTTAGAACTGACAGTCATTAGCATCTTCGTATTCAGTGAGTCCTCACTTAATGTCATCAATAGGTTCTTGGAGACTGACTTAAAGCAAACCCATTTCACCACAGCCTAATAGATATAATCTAGAATTAAGTTCCTATGGCATACTTCTGGTTGCAGAAACATCACCAAATTTCTAAATAAAGACCCAAAATATTTCTAATGTTAAGCATGGCAATAAACATGAACTGTATATTCATTTAAGGAAGATTAATTTTTAAAAAAGTAAGAGAATTATTGTCTCACCTGCTTATTCCAATTCAGGGTCACAGGTGGCCAAAGCCTGTCCCAGCAGCTCAGGACATAAGGCTCAAACCCACCCTGGACAGAACGCCCTGCCATCGCAGGGCCTCTGTCACCCCCACGCAGACTGGGACAGGTCAGACATGCCCACTCACCTACCGTGCACATCTTCAGGACGTGGGGGAAGCTGGAGTGCCCGGAAAAAACCCACACAGACATGGGAGAATGTGCCAGCTCCACACAGACAGTGACACAGCTTGGTAGCTATTTTGTTTTCCTCATCAACATTCTAACAAAGTGACGTTATTCAAGGACGTGCCATATTTGCCACTTTGTGATCCATTCTAATTTCCCCGAAGTCAATTCTGTAAGACTTTTCATGTCATGTACTCTCTAATCCGCTCATTTCTCCACCTGAAATCAAGGCTTGATCACAGGTGTGAGGAAATCACACTTTTTACTTAAATTTCCACAGTGGTGAGACACTAGCTGGGAGTAAGTGAGTAGCAGACACACAAGAAGTGATAGCTAAGACCTGCATCTCTGCCGTCAGACAGTCCTGGGTTCCTCCCCGCTGGCCATGTACTTTCAGGCAATCACATAACCTCTGTAAGCATAAGCTTTCATCTCTAAAGAGGAACTCACAGTAATACTTTCCACAAATCATTGCTGGTGTGGATTAGCTGTCACACTAGATTTAAAATTTATTGTCATACCACGTCTAGATATCTACCCAAGAGAAACAAAGACATGTAATACCCCCAAATCTACACACAATGGGTTCTGTAAGCAGCTTTATTCATATTGCCAGAAACTGGAAGTGACCCAACATGTTTATCAGCTGTCGAATGACTCGATAAAACATGGTACATCTGCTCTATGAAATACTAGTCAGCGGCATAAAAGAACGAGCCACATGCAGCAGCTTGGGTGAACCTCAAAAGCATTTTGCTAAGTGAAAGGTGGCAGGCTCGAAAGGTCGCATACTATGTGACTCTACTCCTGTGCCGTTCTGGGGAGGGTGAAACTAAAAACACCAGAAACAATTCAGTGGTTGCCGGAGCCTAGGGGTGGGGTGGGAGACTCGCCGCTACAGGGCATGTGTGAACTTTTTGCCATAGTGAAAGTATTTTATATTTGGATTAGGTAGTATTTGCATGATTGTATACATTTGTCAAAGCTCATAGAACTGTACACTTAAAAAGGTAAATTTTCCTATATGCAAATTATAACCTCCATACTCTGGCTAAAACAAAATGTCACTAGTGATACCATGAACTGTTGATTAAAAAAATTTTTTTAGAAATCTCTTGAACATCATACCTAGCACTAAGTAAGCACTTAATGTTAGTTATCATTATTATTATTTATTATTATTATTATTGTTAAGTTGACAGCAGCATGGAAAAAGTAATAAATTAAGGACTGTTCTATTTATTGTAGAACATAGGTTAGGATTTAATCTACTTAAGAGTCCAGAATTGTTTACGTTTCTTAGATTCAACATTTTAACTCAGTAAGACCTGTGGTCTGATGGCAAACCGTGTGCAAGTCTGAAGAGACAGAGGAGAGGAGACTTTACAGAGAAGAGAAAATTGGGAGAGCAGTTATAAACAGAGTTGTCCTGCTGGCTTCCTCTATCAGCTCGGCGTGAGAGATTCCCCTTCTGGCCTCTCGACTTCATTTTAAATGAGGTTTTTGTTTATTAATTTTTACTACATCTAGGAACTCAATATTTATCAGTTCACTTTGAAGTGACAAGGTTGTAGGAGGGTGATTTACATGAACTAATCTCCGAAGGCATCGATGTGTCAAGGTGATATCAGTCACCAACAGAGTTATGGCCGCCGCCGGGTCAGCACGGCCCTGGGCCCAGGGTGGGCAGCCTGGCAGTGTCTCCTCACGGGCCTGGCGGGGCAGGGGTGTGGGCACCAGGGAGAACGGCTGCTCCTGAAGGACACACAACCTGGTCCAAGAAAAAGCCCGCCAACCATTCCTGTTTCCATAATTCAGCAGTCAGTGTCTTTGTTTATTGAACAGTGCAGGGTAAAAAAACTCAACCAGCTAAATTTGAAAATCTATGTGGCTTTATTAAGTGATTCATTCCATCTAGCAAATAGAAGGGCAATCTGAGGGACTGCACAAAATGGAAGGTTTTTATAGAGGAAGAAGCATGGGGCAAGGAAGTTATTAACAAAAGAAAAGAAAAAATCGTTTCGGGGCCAAGACATCTTTTGGAGAGTAAGGGGGGAAGAGAACAGGAAAGGCTTTTACAGTGCAGCTTGCTGGTGCTTTCTGTGGAGGATGGGGAAAGCCCACGTGACAGATGACCTCACTGGTATGGACCGAAGCCTTCCAGACTGGTTGATCAAGATCAACTGGAAGAGGCTGCAACTGCCCTTAGGCCAGGCATTGAACCCAGGTTTCCTATCATGGGCTTTCAGCAAGAGTTATGCCATCTGGGGCCTGTGCTTTTCTCTTTACCAGGTACAGTCACAGCTGTCCCTTCCTCCCTGGGTTCCGTCTGTATTGAATTTGGTGTTCCCAAGGCACCTCCACCCCTTACTTCGAGCTTGTATTTAGTACTACTTCTGTAGATAGTTACCCTCATGCTTTCATGGATTACTTTTGCTAGTTTAACACTCAAGGAACATTCTGATTATATATTGACGCATAACAAACCAAGGCTCAGTGTGTAAAACAACGGCCACCATTTTACTACTAGTTCTCCTGCTTCGAGAGGTTGACTGGGCTGTTTTCACTCTGGGCGTCTTGTGCAGCTGCAGCCAAATGGCAGCTGATGCTTGGAGCTCTGAGTGCTCACCCCTCACATACCTGGCACGTAGGCTGGGAAAAACTCAGACAGCTAGAGTTTGGAACTTCTAGAAGCCCCTAGGCATGTCTCTGTACCTCTGTGTGTCTCCCTACACAGTCTCCTCAGCACGTCAGCATCCGGGTGGTTGGACATGTTCCAGGGTGGCTCAAAGTTCATGTCCTCAGGGAGGGAGAGCCAGGCAGAAGCTGTATTGCCATTTGTTACTGTGATATTGTGATTTGTAATGAGAAATATGTTATGTGTATAATAAGAATATGTATTATATATTATAATTATATATATATATTTCAATGATTTGTAATGAGAGCAATAAAGGTGTCTTGTACTAAGTCAATGAGGCAACTTTTGAAAAGTACCTAAGGATGGAAGCTGGTTTCCAGTTTGATTAGAGAGCTGAAATTTTCAGTCCCACCCCCGAACTTTGAGGAGGGGAGAGGACTGGAGGCTGAATTCAATCACCAGTGACCAATGATTGAATCAGCCATGCCGAGGACAGGAAGCCTGCAGTAAAACCCAAAAGGGTGGGGTTCTGAGTGTTTCTGGGCTGTGAACACAGGGAGGTTTGGGGAGTGTTGTGCCTGGAGAGGGCGTGCAGGCTCCTCACCCTCTCCCCATGCCTTGCCCTATGCTTCTCTTCCATCTGGCTGTTGATTCATATCCTTTAACATATGGGGTTGGCCAAAAAGTCCATTTTTTTCTGTAAAATAAAAGATGCATTTTTATTTTTACCAATAACATTTGATTTGGTTATTTTAAGTGTGTCAGCTAACTCCCATTATTGGCTTCTAGTGGGTAGAGGCCAGGGGTGCTGCTAAACATCTTCCAATGCATAAGACAGCCCCACAGCAAAGAGTTATTTGTCCAAAATGTCCATAGTAACAAGAAACTTCACAAACTACTTTTGTCACGTTCAATCAGTCACAATAGCTTCTCCATACACTGCACAAGTCTTTTTTTGCTTTTCAGTTGTGTTTTTACCTCTCTTGAAATAACAAAGCGTGATAGTCCAGACATGTTGCTTACTTTCGTCCATCTTCAATATTAAAATGGCTGTACAAAACTTTGCCAATTTTATAAGTTTTTTTAAATGCATGCTGATATGACAGCTGTCACCATACAACCTAACAAAATTGTTTTGAATGAAGTTCAAGACACCTAAGCACTACTAGAGCCATTGTACAGAAAAAACTAAAGGAACTTTGGGCCAACCCAATAGTTTGTAATAAATGGGTAATCCGGTGAGGAAACCGGTTCCCTAAGGCCTACGATCTGCTCTAACAAATTAAATAAACGCAAGGAGGGGTCATGGGAACCTCTGATTTATAGCCAGTCAATCAGAAGCACAGATAACAACCTGGACTTGGATTGGCATTTGAAGTAGAGGGCAGTCTTGTGGGACTAAGCCCTTACCCTGTAGGATCTGACGGTATCTTTGAGTAGATGGAGTCAGAGTTGAGTTGAATTGTAAGACACCCAGCTGGTGTTGGAGATGTGGCAAGGTTCTCGACGAGCAAGCAGGACTGGAAATATTATTGCAGAGTTTGAAAAATGCCATCTACCACAAAAGGCAAGCTTAAGTTTCAGTTAATAGAGGACTGGGTGTGTTTTACTACAGACCTGTGAAGTGCCTGTTTTCAGGAGCACTGGCTGCTGCATATACAGCCCCCTCTTTCCCTAGCTGTGTGAGGTGGGATTTGAAATACAGGCATTGCAAATGAAGAGGTGAGGACACAAAGATGATTTTTAAAATCAATAAATTTCCCCCCAAATATAATATGGAAATATTTAGGAATTTCCAACTCTGACCTAAATAAGCAAATGCTTTTCAAAATAAAACTGGTGATTGAAAGAGAAGAACATACTATAAACATTTCTTTCCAACAGCCACATGAGTCGGAGTCAGGTTTCAGCTGTGTGTCAGGAAGGTCATGTTTTCATGTTTCTGCATGGTGAGGGCCTTCTTGGTAAATTTTGCTGGGAACTGATTAAAAGACAGGCCTTAGAAGTTCAATGACGACTGGATAAATAGGAGATTTTCCTCCCTAAAAGCATGCATTTACATTTCCTGGGTGAGGGGGGGGTGGTGCAGGAAAAGATACCAAAGCCATGGAGACACCCCAGAGGCTGTAAACTCAGAGATGAGTATCTTCTCTTTCCCCTGGAGACATTTATTTGCTTTTCTAAGGATAACCACCCAGGAGCTCTTTCCTTCTTTTCTCAAGGAGATTTTGCTTTAATTAGGGAGATTAAGTTTGTTTCCCACCCTCTGGAGGGGAAATCTTATACAAATGCCCAGATTCATATTTGGAAGGGAGAAAAAAGTCCCTTGCTATAATGCAGACCCTGAAATGTGCAGGGATGACATTGTAGGAGGTTCAGAATGAGTCACCCCAAGATGTGCCTCTGTGGTATTCAGATTATTTGGACCTATAGGCAACTGAGACCTTGTGGGCTCAAGAAAATAATTTTAAGTAGGGGCCTTGGCCATAAAACGAGATGATCAGAGATAACATATTTGACCTATCTACATGGCAGGGCAAACTATTAATCACTGGACATCTGCTTTTCTTATTCATCCGGTCCTCCCCTTTGAAGGTCCGAGGTGCTTTACCTCATCCTTAGCTCAGAATGTGTATGTATCTCATTTTAACTCTCCTTCCCTGAACCTCTCAGGTGCGTGGGGTTTTCACCTGCACATCTGTAATCAAATTCATTTATTTTCTCTCGTTAATCTGTCTCATGTAGGTTTAATTATTAGACCAGCCTAAAGAACTTTGAAGGGTAGAGGAAAGTTTCTTCCTTCCCCACAACGTGCTGTTCCCATCACATGTCTCCAAAGGGAAGAATTGAGACAAAGGGGAGCCAGTGAGATTTTTACTGTAAGTAATAATAGTCAGTCTCAGCCACAGAAATCTCATGTGTATATGAATATAGAAATTAGGAACCTACCAACGTGAAAACAGTATAAAATATATATATTTAAAGATTTCATTTATTTATTTTTAGAGAGAGGGAAAAGGAGCTTAAAGAGAGGGAGGGAAACAGCAGTGTGAGAGAGAAACATCAATCGGTTGCTTCTCGCACGCCCCCACCAGAGACCCTCAGGCATGTGCCCTGACCAAACCAGCTGCCTTTTGGTCATCAGGCCAGTGCTCAATCCACTGAGCCACACTGCCAGGCCAAAATATATCTAAATACTCCCATTTAGGTACATAACTTTTTAATTTGTTTTATAGAATTATATTTTATTGATTATGCTAGTACAGTTGTCCAATTTTCCCCCTTTGCTCCGGTCCACCCAGCACCTCCTACTCTCTCAGGCAATCCCCACACCTTTGCTCATGTCCATGGGTCATGTGTACAAGTTCTTTGGCTTCTCCACTTCCTATTCTGTACTTTACATCCCCATGGCTATTCTGTGACTACTTATTTGTACTTCTTAATCCCCTCACCTCTTCACCCATCCCCCCCCATCCCCTCCCAACTGGCAACCATCAAAATGCTCTCTGTATTCATGATTCTGTCTCTGTTCTTCTTGTTTGCTTAGTTTATTTTTTAGATTCAATTGTTGATAGACATGAATTTATGCCATTTTATTGTTCATTGTTCTTTTTCTTATATAAGTCTTTCCAACATTTCATATAATAATGGTTTGGTGATTATGAACTCCTTTAGTTTTTTCTTATCTGGGAAGCTCTTTATCTGCCCTTCATTCTCAATGATAGCTCTGCTGGGTAGGGCAACCTTGGCTGTAGGGCCCTGCTTTTCAGAATTTGAATATTTCTTGCCAATCCCTTCTAGCCTGCAGTTTCTTTTGAGAAATCAGCTGACAGTCTAATGGGAACTCTCCTGTAGTTAACTGACTGCTTTTCTCTTGCTGCTTTTAAGATTCTCTCTTTATCTATAACCTTTGGCATTTTAATTATGATGTGTCTTGGAGTGGGCCTCTTTCTGTCCATCTTGTTTGGGACTCTCTGTGCTTCCTGGACTTGTATGTCTATTTCTTTCACCAAATTAGGGAAGCTTTCTTTCACTATTTTTTCAAATAAATTTCCAATTTCATACTCTTTCTCTTCTCCTTCTGGCACCCCTATAATGTGAATGTTGGAGTGCTTAAAGTTATCCTATAGGCTGCTTACACTATCCTCATTTTTTTTGGATTCTTTTTTCTTCTTGTTGTTCTGATTGGTTGTTTTTTTGCTTCCTTGTGTTCGAAATCATTGATTTGATTCTTGGCTTCATCCACTCTACTGTTGCTTCCTTGTAAATTGTTCTTTATTTCAATTATTGTATCTTTTATTTCTGACTGGATCTTTTTTATTCTATTGAGGTCCTCACTAAGTTCCTTGAGCATCCTTATAACCAGTGTTTTGGACTCTACATCTGATAGATTGTATATCTCCATTCTGTTTAGATCTTTTTCTGGAGTTTTGATCTGTTCTTTCATTTGGGCCATATTTCTTTGTCTCCTCATTTTGACAGCTTCCCTGTTTTTGTTTCTGTGTATTAGGTAGAGCTGCTTTGACTCCGTGTCTTGGTAGGGTGGTAGTAAATGTAGTAGGTGTCTTATAGGGCCCATTGGCACAGCCTCCCCTATCACCCAAGCTGGATACTTGAGGTGCACCCTTCATGTGGGCTGAGTACACCTTCCTCTTATAGTTGAGCCTTGATTGCTGTTGACAGGTCAATTGGAAGGATCTACCAAGGCCAGTCAGCTGCAAGGACTGGCTGTAACCACTGACCACCAACCTCTGCCCTCTGTGGAGGATCGGCTGTGCAGGGAAAGGGTGTTGGTGCTCAGATGTGGTCTGTAGTTGTCCACTGGGTGTGCGGGCTTTGGAGTTTCCTGGGTGGTGCAGGCCAAGGTCAGCCCCCATATGAGTTCTGCTGGGGCCACCCTGCCTGAGCTATAAAGCAATCTGAGATGGCTGCTCCTTGTGCTGGGCTTGGAGATTCCCAGGTGAAGCAAAGCTCTGAATCTAGGCTGTCTGCTGCTAGTGCTGGGCCTGGGGCCCCTTAGCAAAAAGTGCAGGGGCTGGGGGCTCCCTGAGGCCAGCTGATAGGGTTTAGGAAGTTGTGAAGCATGAGCCAAGACCAGCCATTCATATGGAAAAGTCATGGTTAACAGTTTAAGTGGGCTCATAAGTTGGGTGGGACAGTTTCAGGGGGTCTCCAGGGTGGGGGAAACAGTATTAGACAGGTTGATGGAGTCTCAGATATGGCACCCAACTGCCAGCTCAGTGGCTCTGCTGGGGGCAGGGAACTCAGAAAAGAGACAATATCCTCTGCCCACCTCTCTGTCTGGGAGAAAACTTCCTCCAGCTCTCACCATGATGCCAGACACTTCAGTTCCTCCCTGTGTGCCACTGGTGCCTTTTAAGCTGCTACCCTGGTGCTGGAGCTCAGAGAGAGTGAGTCTAAGTAAGTCTGTGTGAAGGTTCTTTAAGAGGAACTGGTTGGGACTCTAGAAGTTTCTTCCACCAACTAAATCCCCACTGATTTTTGCAACCAGAAGTCATGGGGACTTATCTTCCTGGCACTAGAATGCTGGGCTGTGGGACCTGGTGTGGGGCTGGGACTCCTTGCTCCCAAGATATCCTTCCCAAATTTTTATCTACCCCATGTGGGTGTGGGACCAGCCCATTCTGCATCTGCACCCCTCCGACCAGTCTAGATGGATGTGGTTTCTTTAATTCCATAGTTGTCAGACTTCCATTCAACTTGATTTCTGACAGTTCTGAGTGATGGTTTTTCTATATTTTAGTGGTAATTTTGATGTGGTTGTGAGGAGGCAAGTTGTGTTTACCTGTGCTGCCATCTTGACCAGAAGTCCCAATTCTTTATTTCTTGTTGATATATTTGGTATTGTATTGATTTTGGTCACAGAAAGGATTAGAGTTTATTGAGTTTTCTTTTTTTTAAGTGAACTTTGGGGAAGAAATATTCTCCTCTACCCTCTTTAGGCCTAAGAATTAAATTTATAGAAGACAGATGAACAGATCAACAGGAGCAAGGCATACATATTGTATTAAAATACATGTACATGAGAGTCTTCACAAGAGAATGAAGACCTGAAGATGTGACCAAAGCAAGAAGATTTTTTATTTTTTAAATAAAGAAATAATAAAATAAGTAAAAACAAAGAATTGACAAGAAAAAAATTGGGGGCTAGGGGTAGCAAGTGGTAAAAAAGTAACTAGGAAGTCCTGACTGGTGTAGCAAGTGGATTGGACATCATACTGCAAATTGAAGGGTTGCCGGTTCAATTCCCCGTCAGCATACATGTCTGGGTTGTAGGCCAGGTCCCCTGTTGGGTGCATAGAAGAGGCAATTGATCAATGTTTCTCTCACACATCAATGTTTCTCTCCCTCTGTACTCCCTCCCTTTCCCTCTCCCTAAAAATAAATAAATAAAATCTTTAAAGAAGAAGTAACTAGGAGGTAAGAATTAATTTAACAAGGTTTATTTGTACAGATCTATTGGCCCCAAATGTCGTGCCTCTGGTGATAGGAATATTTATTTCCCTATTGGTATAGGGAGTGTCCCTTTGACCTGAGAGATTTATCTTTTGCTTTCAGGGAAAAAGTGTAACCATGCAAAAACTCCATTTCTTTAACACAGGGGTCTCAAACTCATTCTCACCGGGGGCCACATCAGCCTCGTGGCTGCCTTCAAAGGGCCAAATGTAACTTCAGGACTGTACAAATGTAACTACTCCTTAACAGTTAAGAGAGAGCTCAGCACTGCCACTGGGTAGAAACGAGGTGCCGGGCCGGATAAAACAAGGCGGAGGGCCGGATTTGGCCGGCAGGCCATGTGTTTGCCACCTGTGCCAGGACCCTTTCTCCTTTTTGTCCATCCACTCCCTTCCTTAATCATGAAGCCCTTAGGACATCAGATTCTGGTCAACATCAAACATCTCAAGAGCAAATCCACAGCTCTGTTGACCAAGGAAACAGAGAGGTGAAGCTAAAGACAACCTCTTGACTTCAGTTGTGTTTTAGCCGCAGGCCCATGAAAGCAGAACTACAACCCACACCCTCACGTAACCAGACAGAACAATCTTATGGCTGATATCAGGACACAGAGATCAACAACTACCCACCCTGGCCCCAAGCAATCAGTAGGTCCCATGTCTCCAACTCCCTTACTCACCATGACCAGTGATTTCCCCCTATATAACCCAACCCCTGGAAGCCATGGGGGAGCCAGGTCTTTGCGTACTAGCTTATCTGTGACCCAGCTTGGCACCATTTCCTCAAATTACAAACCCTTACTTTTTGGCTGTAAACTTCTGTTTGCATTTGATTCAGCTTTGATGTGTGCAGGCAAATGAACCCCTTTAGTCTGGTGACAGAAGGGTGGGTGAGGATGGGTCACAGGGACTTTCCTCCTTCTGCTATTTTTCCAAATGCCTGCAGTTTAAGATGTTCATTATGCCAATGTGCCATTGCGGGGGTGTCCTGAACCCCACCAATCTGGAAGTCTTAATCCATGGGTCCATACCTGTGGGTCCTAAAGTCCTCTTGACTGGTCCTCCCATTGGGGTAGAGAAGACTTAATTCCCAGGGAAGACAGATACAGGCACTGTAGAGAGCATGAGTACCTCTTTTATGTCAATATGGTCTGAGATTAAAAGTTTGGTGAAGGCAGAAATTGTGTATTTGTCTCTTCCACAGTGCCTTTTTAATAAGTATTGGTTGAATCGAATTCCATTAATCCACAAAGATGTAATTTAAAGACAGTGAGACTTTCTGGCCTGCTTAATTTATTCTGCATCTTACCACTTACAGGAACAATTTGCAGTAGAGAGCACAGTTCAGAAATGAGACATTTTACTGTATCGATGTCAGAAGGCAAGAACACATCCTTTGCCCTCAGTTTCCCGATTTCAGGCCTACTTTGGAGGCATCGCAGAAAGCCCACAGACTTAAAATCTTTGCCTAAAGCCCACAGACTTAAAATCTTTGCCTATGTCCACTAAACTTTCTTCAATGTTTGAAATTAAACCACGGAACTTCCATCAGTCCCGCTCTTACCAAGTTCCCACACAAGGCTGTGGGTCTAAACTGCAGACACATGGCAACTAGAGGCAGGGCTGACCCAGGTTTCCTCAGGTCTAAGATAAGTATTAGTAGGCCAGTGGAAAAAACTGCTTGATAAATCCCAGCCCAGGCCTGCAGGGGAGGCTGCTCACATGGGAACCCCTGATACAAATCACTGAGGACACCCTGTAAGTGAAAATTCCCTCAACAAACCGGGCCCATCCTCTGTTGAGTCCATGTTAACATGCAAGCTGCCCTCTGCAAATGACAGAGACTTGCAGGCAGGGATGTCTGTTAAGTAGCATGTCTCTGAGAACAGGTTAAATCAATTACTTTACCTCTTAGCAACACCTCCTCTCTTCCCAGCTGCTGAGAGATGCAGGGATGCTCAGGCCAGGGAATGCGGTGCAGCTGCCTGGGTTCCAGGAGCAGAGTGCGGTCGCAAAGGGCCAGATCCACGGGTGCACTCACACAGCAAACGCTCACAGCACTGCAGTTGGTCTCCATGGTTTAACTTCATGATTACTTTTGATTAGGATATGTTTACAGCAAGAGGGGAGTCTAAATAATCCCACAAAAGAAGATACATATTATTCACATGTGTTGAAAAATTAAATATACTCTCAAAATTATTCACAACCTGATATTCCAGCAAAGCTAGTTGTTCCCAGAATGGTAATCGGTAGTTACAATATAAAGACAGGAAAGAAAACATCCACATTATAGCTTTATTTCAATGACTTAGGAGTTTTCTCACAGGTAACATTCATACACAATCCCATTCCGTCCTACTTTAAGTCACTCATTAACAAATAGAACAAAATTAAAAAGGAAGAAACAGAAGACTTTTTTTTCAGGGCAGCTCAAGAGATTGTGTGCTCCTTTAGGGGCCACACTTAGAAGGAAACGCTCTTAGTGCTTTACTCATTCACTAATTTATTTAAAACACATGTGTTGAACTCCCATCTGTCGCTGCTGGGAGTGAAAACTGGTACGACTGCTTTGGAAAACTGGTGACTTCTCCGAAAGGTAAAAATACGCAAAACTACGACCCATCATTTTTTTCTCTGACAAATGCCAATACGTGTACACAAAACATATGTACAAGAATGCTTATAGCAGCAGTATTCACAATGGCCCCAAACTGGAGATCTAAACGCCCAACAACAGTAGAATGAATAAATGAAGTGTGGTATATTTACACAATGGAATAATAACAAGCTAGGGGAACAAACTAATTCGGTCAAACATACAAAAATACCTGGGTGAATCTTCCAAACATAATGTTTTATGAAAGCAGCAAATACACAAAAAATGCAAACTATGTTAGTACATTTATCTAAAGTTCAAAAATAGACACAACTAATGTATGGTGTTAGAAGTCAGGGTAGCCATTAGCTTTGGGGAAGAGGTGGCGGTTGGAGGACAGTACCAGGGGGCTTCTAGGATCCTGGAAATGTTCTCTTCTTGGATCTGGGGGCTGGTAACCGGGTTGTGCTCGGTATCACAAAGTTAACTGAACTGTGGCTGTGTGATTCCTCTGATGCTTATAAAGTCTACTTTAAAAAGATGTGTTGTGTATCAGGTACTGAGCAACGGAAAAGAATATTATACTAAGTTTTTTTGTTCTCCAGAAGCTCACAGGCTAGAAGGGGAGTTAGACGTTCAGGGAGATGATTTTACACAATTCTGGATGACTGAGAAAGTCTTTTCAGGAAGCTCCATGGCAGGGGCCTTAAAGTGGGCATCCGGAGAGCTTCCTGAGGAAGGTGAAGCCCATCTGATGCTAAAATGATAACTAGGCATCAGCCAGTGAATAAAGAAGGTGGGTTAGCCATTCAGAGGAGGGAAAGCAGGCAAAGCCTGCAGGATGCCACTGAAAAGCCAGCACACGCAGAGGTATATTTGATCTCCAAGTGGGGGCAGGAAGTTCTTCCCAGGCCTCTAACTCCACTCAGTTAACAGAGGAAGAAAGCTCAGAAGTTTCTGTCTGAGAATTGAGACCACGTATATCAACAGGACTTACCTGTTGTTCCAGGGAATTCTTTTGCCCAAGAACATAAGGCAGTCACTGGTCACAAAATATGGTCTGCCTGTGGTCCTGAGCACTTTGGTTCTACTCGATCTACTTTGAAATGTATAGTGAGGTGAGAGGCACAAACAAGGAGATTTTTCTTTGCAATAGAGACTAGAAGGACTGTGAACGTGCTATTTTCAAAGACTGAAAGGAGTGTTAATCTCTCAAGAGCTTAGTCCATTTGAAATGTTGACAATAAAGGTGGAGCTCCTAGGGATGAAAAGATAATTTTCCTGCTCCCCTCCTGAGTTCTTGGCTGAGACTTCTATAATAAGGATCTCAGCCCTAAGACAAATTAACAAGAGAAAAAACTCAGCAGTTTATTAACATGGGACCCTCATGCACACGTGGTAGATACCCAGGAAAAATGAGGGACTCTCTGAGGTGGCTCAAGCCACCACCTTAAATACCGTCTTTAATTAAAGACAAGAAACACAGCGGTGGTGAGGCAGAGGCCAGTTGTGGAGCGACCAGGAAAAGCGCAGCAAGCACGGGCCCCAGGTGTTGTGCGTGTTTAGTCTGTGTCTTCTCCACTGATCAGAGTTTCCTGTGAGTTGAATTTATCATTGGCCTCTTTCTGGTACAGAGACGGAGACACCCTTATAAATGGAGATTTCCTTTATAAATGTAAACTTCTTTTACAAAAGAGTAACTAACTTCTCTATTTTCAGAGCTTCTCCTTTGTCTGCTGTTTCTCAAAATAATCCTATGCTGGGAGGCATATTTGGAGGGGGCATATCTGCTACCCTTCTAGCCTCTGTAGGATACAACATGCCAGCAAGCCAGAATTCAGCTAAGTTTCCATGCGTGACTCTCCCTGGAAAGGAAGGCCTGGGTCAACCAGCGCTCGCCTGCTCAGCACAAGTTGCCTGACTCAGCTCCAAGACTTGCCTTCTCTCCATGTAGGGAAGCAGCCCTGCTCTAACCAATGAATGAATGCCCGCTTCAGAGCCCCTCTCTGTCTCCTAGGTTGGCTACTGCCTGATTCATGAGTAGCTGCATATCAGCCTGCCAGATCAGTGAACGGTCCATAGAAAATACTTCTTGAACAAGACTAAGAGATTGCCTTTCTTCTTGCCACTAACCTTTTGGCCATGTTTACATAGAAATATGGGCCTAAGGATTTGAAGTTTGTAGGACGCCTTGAAAGCCAACCAGCTGAAGACCTTCTAAAGAAAAGGCCCTCTTCATTGCGGGCATCTCAGGCACCTGGAACAAACTGCTGTCTTCCTGCAGTTTCGTTTATATTGGGTTGGCCAAAGAGTTCCTTTAGGTTTTTCTTTAGGATGGCTCTAGTGCTGCTTAGTTGTCTTGAACTTCATTCAAAACAATTTTGTTAGGTTGTATTGTGACAGATGTCCTATCAGCCTGCATTTGAAGAAGAACTTATCAAAATTGGCGAATTTTTATGCAACCATTTTAATATTGAAGATGGAAGAAGATATGCAACACTTTTGGTATATTACGCTTTATTATTTCAAGAAAGGTAAAAACACAACTGAAACGCAAAAAAGATTGTGCAGTGTATGGAGAAGGTGCTGTGACTGATCCAGTGTCTAAAGTGCTTTGTGAAGTTTCTTGGTACTATTGACATGTTGGCCAAACAATTCTTTGCTGTGGGGCTGTCTCATTAGGGGTGTTTAGCAGCACCCCTGGCCTCTGCCCACTAAAAGCCAATAGTGGGAGATAGCCAGCATACTCAAAATATCCACATCAATAAAGTTATTGGTGAAAATGAAAATGTGCCTTTTATTTTATGGAAAAAGCTAAACAGACTTTTCAGCCAACCCAACACTTGAATTAACCAACCTGTCATGTGGGTGACCCTGGCTTGTTCTCTTGTGCCTCTGTCTGCTGTATCAGTTTCAGAAGACTGTTCGAAACTGTCTCCTGAACACCCCCACCCCACCTTGTTAAGGGCGTTTAACCCAAAGCCAAGAAATTAAGGTTTTAACATTCTTATCTTGAAAAAGAGAAATACTTGAAAATAAAATGTTTAAAAACGCTCAGACATGACGTTTCTGTCTGTACACGTTGCTTCCCTTTACAAGCTGCAGAGTCACGGCCCTCAGTGACTTCTTCCAGTGACTGAACTCAAGGAACTAGACTATCTGACATAGCCTATCAATTCTTTTCCACGTGCACTTCCCCCACCATGAGATCTTGGCGCACGAAGGCAAATGAAGCCCCAGGGACTTATCACTTGGGTGTCTCAGAGTTCTTCAAAGTACAAGGCGGGGCAAAAGTGGGTTTACCCGTGTGAGTACACAAGACACAGAGAGTGCTCTTGTATTATTATGTATTAATTATTGCATTACTTCCCATACAAACAACTGTAAACCCACTTTTGCCCACGCTGGAGTCATACAGATTTAATTGTGGTGTCTTTCTGGGTTAGAGACATACACTGAAAGAGACAAACCGTATCACCGTAAAGTACATAGGGTTGGCAAGATCCTTTCTCCAGAGGAAGGGTGGAAGACGGAAATCTCGGGGTAAGGCAGGGGGGAGGAGTTAGAGACGGAAAGGCAGATCTGAGTCAGGAGCCGAACTTCAGCTCAACAGTGTGTAGGATGGGCGGGCCGTAGCGCAGGTGCAGGGGAGACCGACTCGAAAGAAACCCAGAAGTGAAGAGGGTGTCTCTCGAGAACAAAAGTGTATTGGGAACACAAACGGGGGAACGTAAAGTAGACAGGCTCCACGGAGCTCGGGTAAATCCATTGGAAATACCAGATGATAGTTCTCTTCCCACCGAACCCGGGGCGCCACCGGGGCCAGCGGCTTCTCTGTTCACCCAGATGTGGCCGCCAAGGGCAGACAGAGCAGCAAGCAGAGTCTCTGAGTCGGGCCAGGGAGGTCTCGGGAGTCCTGAGGTCCCACCAGCCCACCAGATATGTGAATAGAAAATCTACTTAGATGCTAGTTTCAGCAATATGATCTAAAAATTCTTCATCTACGAAATGCCTAGGGATGCTAGATAAATATAAATGAGTGTCCTTAAATTTTCCTCTGGGAATACCAGAAAGTAAAGGAATTTCCAGTGGCCAGACACTAAGAGTAAACTACACAGTAGCGTGTCAAGCACTTGAGGTAATGCTGTGGCAGCTGGGAAAGGAATGGTGCCTATCTCCATCACCTGGGGGATTGGGTGCAAAGGGGAGGAAAATACTTTTACCTCCACCCTTCTGTGTTCTTAGCTGATATCTGTGATAAAAGACAGATTAACAAGAGAAAAAGAAACATAACTTTGCTAACATGTATATCCCATGTATGCATGGGAGATACCAAGAGGAAAACGGATAACTCAAAAGAGTAGCTTGGAATTCAGGCTCAAGCAGCCTCTTACCAGGGACGGGACGATATAGCCTTCTAGAAGGAGAGTAGATGCCTTTTAGGAAAGATAAATGGGCCCTTAGAAGAGCAGATGGGAGGTGTGATAGTTTGTGACAAAGTCTGTCTCGGGGTGATACTGACTTCTAGTCACCTCTCCTGTGATAAAATTCAAACTTTCATGGTTGATGAGACTTCTGGGGGCAAGGGTGGGGTGTTCTTTATTCATCTGGTGCCTGTTTACCAAACTTATAGCCACTTAACGGGGAACGTAACACTGGTAAAATAATTTAATTTAAATTTTAAAAAGGCCCTGAAGTGCTGACCTTGTTAACGTGGGGTGGGTCCTTTGGCTGATAGCAAAGGACCAGCTCCGAGCGCATGGTTCGTAAGAGCAGCTGAAAGTTTGCATGTGCAGTAACGGGTAAGTAGAATAATGCGTGGGTTCCTGTTGTGATATGCTAATCATTCAGTGTGGCCCTACTGTGCGTAAAGCATAATAATAGGTTCAATTTGGGCACAAACAATGAACACGTGTAAGACAAAATGCAGTCTAACACTGTTTTAACAATCTCAACACTAACATTTATGTGTGGGCACTTACAGATTTAACAAGAGTCCATCTTAATTAAGTGAAACCCATCTCTTCTTGATAACAGACACAAATCAGCAGAGTTCAAGGGTGAATGAGATGGTTTGAGAGTCATAGGAATGTAGGAAAAAAGAATAAAACAATCCCCATAATCATTAATTCTCCTGGGCAAAACTCTTTTCTCTGGCAGAAGAAAAATGAGAAAATAAATGAGCCCATACTCATTTCTACTTAAAAAGAGATCAATGCAATTGGACTAAAAAGTAGTTCTCACCCTTCCCTGCAAGTGAAAACCCTCCAGGGAAAGTTTTTTAAATGTCAGAGTCTGCAGCCAGCACGCTGAATCGATATGTGGGGATGAACCTGGCTTTGGGGTTTGCGAACTACCTACGTGAACTTATGAGGACCGAGTGAGCAGAAAATCTAGAATTATCTAATTCAGTGGTTTTCAAGCTATTTCTAAATTTTTGGAAACTTTTCTATAAAGCCAGTGAAAGCAAACAAATTAAGTATGTAAAATCTGGGCTGCCCTGGTTTCATCGAAGTTGGGAGGGCAGAGCTGGGGTTGGGGAGACGGGGCCAGACCGGTGCCTGCCCACATGTGCCATTCTCCCCTGGGAGACCCCAAGTGGTCCTGCACTCCTTGCAGCCAAGTTTAAAAACTCACCCGAAAGTTTTCAAAATTTCAGTTGACAGATTCTGGTTCTTCCCTTTTGAAAGTGAAGAGCCAGATGCTGCTCATTAGTGCCTCGGTATAGATTAATAGTCTTTTTAGATATTTGTAAAGGAAAAAATCTAAATAAAATCTAAAAAAGATTATGAAATGTGTTATAAAAAGCTTTCCAACGAGGAGCACCCATCCCCACTGTTTTAAACACTAAGGCAGTGGAATGGGCCAGGTGAACTCATGGGACTCCATTGTCACATCTGTGACTCTACCAGTCAGCTCCCCTTTTACCAACTTTTCTAGTAGAGGCGCACTCAGACTACTGTCGAAAAAATATTTTTAATATATTAGCGTAAGCCTTTAGTTACTGTTGCTATTTAATGATTCATTCTGATAAATAATGTATTAATTTTTTGCACTTGTGCCCTGAAGCAATTCTGTGAAGAGCAGAGTTTTAAAAATTCAACAAATATAAATAATAAGCAGTAACTGTCCAAGCAGTACCATTTAAGTGCTATTTCATGAATTATAATCTTTCAATTTCATTAATTTGAAAGCATTTGCTTTCAAGGTATTGCTGTGTTCTGATTCTATCGTATGTTAATTGCTCTTGCAGCACCGACAACCCCAGGGTTTGCACTTCACCCCTCTTTCACAGGGTCTTGTTCACAGGGACAGCAAGAGTGGCAGGGAGAGGGAGGGGGTACACCGGCCCAACCCAATTAGACAGCTGTTAAGGAATGCCTCCTGTGTGCTGGGCACCGAGTCAGACGTGAAGTGTGAGTCATGGCCAGTGGTCCAAGGCAGGTTAATAGGCTTCATGACATAATAACTTTCATTTATTGAGCCCCCACAGTGCACCAGAATAATGTATATTATCTTCCATCTTCATGCCATTGGTGTAGGGTAGAAAGTATAATCCCTGTTTTACAGATGAGGAAAAAAAATGTCTTAAAGATTTTATTTATTTTATCGTTTAGAGAGGGGCAGGGAGAGAGAGAGAGGAAGAGGAACATCAATATGTGGTTGCCTCTTGTGTGCCCCCTGCTGGGGACCTGGCCCACAACCCAGGCATGTGCCCTGACTGGGCATTGAACTGGTGACCCTTTGATTTGCAGGCCGGCGCTCAACCACTGAGCCACACCAGTCGGGGCAGATGAGGAAAAATTAGGAAGAGTTTGATAACTCATCCAAAGACACCAAGCTAGTATTTTGCATTGCTGGAATTTGAACCCAGGGATAGCTTGCTGGAAAAGCTGGCCTTTCCCTCATAGAGTGCATAATCAGGACACTCCAGGCAAAACTGGGAAGTGGGTGATGCTTGCCTTTGGTTTCCCTGACGGCCCGCACTTAGTGGCTTCATTTCCCTGGTGGAGACACCCCTTCCCCACGTCTTTTTCAGTGCTTGCTTTGTTGTTCTGTGGGTCCCAGGCACAGCGCAGAAACAGCCCATGTAGTTTCTACTGCCCTCTCCATTAAGTTTCCTCTGCTCCAGACTGGAGCTGTCTAACAAAACTTTTAGCCACGACAGAAATGTGTCATGTCTGCACTGTCCAGGATGGTCACGGTAACCGCCAGCCACATATGGCTATTCAGCTCGTGAAATGTGGTTTGTATGGCTGAGTAATTAAAGGGTTTAATTCATTTAAATTTGAATTTAAGTTGAAGTAGTCATACATGGCCAGTGTCTGTCACATTGGACAACACAGTTCTAAAACATCTGTAACATGCTCTATGTTTAAAGCATGATTTTCCTGTGTTTGACCTGTCTCAGAGCCTGTTCAGCTGAGACACAGCGTCACTGACTGCATGGGACATGTTCATGGCGACTAGTTTGTATGTGTGCCTCCCAGAAAAAATAGTTACATTTGAACAGAGGCCTTGTGGACGTGAAAATATGAATTTTCAGACACAGTGACATACCACTAAGGATGTTTTTTGATCAAAATGACCTTTACATCTCAGTAATTCCAGGACATAGGCAGATGTTATTCCCACATATTTTTTGTCACAAACACTTGTTATGATAATTGAGCAACTTGTATCAGGTACCTTGATAGAGAACTCAGATGTTTCCAAGTATTTTTTCCAAGTACTTTTTCCAGTACACTCTTTATTGTTTTCTGTTGTTTTTAAATACTGGAATACAAAAAGTTAACACCCACTGGTGTACCCAGTTTTATGAACAATGTTGCTGCTGGGAGCCCAAGGGCCCCTCCCGCCCTCTTAGCCGGTGTCTGGGAGGTGCCGAAGAGGCTGCAAATCTCTGCCCCAGGGATACTGCATTTTTTCCTGCAGAGTTGTAAAATTGAAAGCCTTCAGAGAACAAAACTGAGGGTTTTCAGTCTACAAAATTGAGGAGGAGCCAAGTATGTAGCTGAGACACAAAAGCAGACAATAAAGGCTGACTTCATCCAATTGAGGGACTTTGGGGAAAGAGGAAGATACACAGGGCTGGGTCAAGGCAGTTCAGGGGTCAAGCTGAGGCTGAAATCCAAAGACCAATTAAGACAGCTGGACAACTCGAGGTCACTCCCCAGGTGGTAGAAGACTGGAGCAAAGGGGCCTAGAAAACCCTGCACCATCTGCAGTTTAATTCTGAGGGTTTGTTGATCTGAGAGCACCTTTTCTTTCCAGAAGGGTTTCTATGTGACACACAGATGGTCACCTGGACTCATCTAAGCTCAAAGCAGCCTGACAAGAGGATCTGCCTCCTACTGATCTGTCCCTCCTTTCATGCACACAAATTTAGGGCTGATCCCTAAGGAACCATGTGTTCCCCTGGTCTTTAGCTTCAGGAAACTGAGAGGGCTGGTTGTGAAATAAAAAGATACATCTATACCGGTTTCTGACCCAAGTTCCTGCTAATATTTGTTCTTTGACCCCAGTTCCTGACACAGACCTCCTAAATCCCTTGGAATTTTCGGGATGACAGGAGTATCTTTTTTCCAACACGGCAACTCTTAGTGGGACCCTGAATGGGGGCTGGTCACCAGAAAGACAAAGTCGTGATTAGAAGTTTGGATCTTTCAACCCCACTCCGCATTCTCTAGAAGCCTCTATTAAAGTCCCTGAAGGATGGGTTCGATAGCTTCTGAGCTGCTGAATGCATCCGCAGAATGGGAGGGTGGTGCACCCCATCTCCATGAGCACAACCCCTGCAATTGGGAGCCATCTGTACCTGGTCTAGGCAGTCCTTTGTTTGGCTCTTCACACGTATCCTTTATTTATCTTTTGTTATAAACTGGTGAATATAAGTGTTTCTCTGCTTCTCTGAGCCCTTCTAGAAACTTAGCAAATCCAGAGAGGAAGCTGTGGGACCCCAGTTTTTGTTTGTTGGTCAGAAGTACAGGTGACACCTTGACAGCTGAGACTTGCGCTTGGGATCTGAAGTGGCGGCAGTCTTGTGTGTCTGAGCTCTTCACCTGAGGAATCCACGCTGCCTCCAGGTAGGTAGTGTCAGAGGTGAACTGAATTGTAGGACACTCAGCTGATGTGAGAAAACATGTGAGTGTGGGGAAAACCCCACACATCTGGGATCAGACGTTCTGGGAGTGCGAGAGCAAAGAGATGCCCAGGAGTCACTCCTAGACAGGAGGGGAAAGGAAGGAGCCCACAGAAAACAGCTGAACAGAATTCTTAAAACAAAGACCTCCAAATTTTCACTCAAGAACAACTTAGGGAAAGCCACTCTTGCAGATATCGCCAGAGTTTATTCTCAGAAATGTGTTGATTCTTTCACTTACAATCGGCACACCTTTACCCTTGGCCATTCACAGAAGAACACCATGTTGCTCGATTCTTACTGAAATTAGAGGTTTGCCCTTTAAGAAAAGCATCACAGTTTGTGTTTCTGTCCATTAGACGCTTCTCTTCAGTGCCTGGGGCCTCTTTCTGCAGGTACACAGCATTAAGTCAGCGGATGCAAAATACCATGATTTCTCCATGAAAATAATAGTAATTTAGGTAAGTAAAATAAACCACTGTATCATTTGAGAGGGTTTGCAACCACTAATTTTCTTTTGAAAATGACTTTCTTTAGTGTTGAGGTGGATCGCACATGCTTTGGTTCAAGACCCTGCACGGGAGAACCGGGTAATCGCCACTCCGAGGCTGTTCTTGGAAGGGGCCCTTACCAAGCCTTTGGAACGGATACTGTTGTGCTCGCTGTCCTAACTCTTCAGGCTTCTCTCTGAGTACATATTAAAAGGAGCTTATACTTCCTGACAGGGCCTTTCTGATTTGACAGGAAGGTATGAGATATATCCACTCAAGTGAGAAAAAAGGAAATTGAGGCCTGTTTGTATTTCTTTCAGGCCATAAGCTTCCTAAAGGGAGACTACATGTTTGTGCTCCTTAGTGGGCTATAACGATAGCATAATATTCTGCACCGAACTAGTCATTTCATTAATTGTATTAAATCTCCAATAGTGATCACTGGCCTATTTGGAAGGAATAGCCCTTGGCTTCCAGGCTTAAAGATAAGCCCTTGCAGTACAGAGGGGGGTGGGAGGGCTCACTGTACCAAACACCTGACTGCTGCTGCCTGGCCCTGCTCTCTGCTCTGCAGTTCTTGTTTCCTTCAGTGGCCGGGCCCGTGCGGGCTGCACGGGAAGGAGAGCAAAGCGACACCTGCAACCCGAAAAGAGGGAGGGACGCAGGTGCCACCGTGTTGCGGCCTGTGGCTTCAAGATATGGGTGACATATCCTTCATGAGAGGATTACTGTTTTTAAATTATGAAATAATACGGTTTATGTATATGTGTATGTATGTGTGGGTTTATATATATATATATATTTTAATCAAAAGACGTTACCCTTAGAAAAGGTCTCAGTTGCTTAAGTACCTTTACCAAATGTATAACCTACATGGTGACGAACACTTTTTAACCGATTTTCCAAGCTCTTCCAAGGGCGCTATGGATAAGCTCCTGGCAACAGCGGGGGAATGCCCCTGTTGCGTCCAAGCCCACCACAATTCCGGAGCTGGGAAAGAGAAGGAGACGCCATTTCACGCCTCACAGAGTCTGTGTCGCCGTCTTCAGAAGGCAGTTCCTGTCCCAGCTTTCTCATAGCAATCCGTTACTGAAAAGTGACTTACGGCTCTTAAAGGGCACACATGGGTAAGCAGGAAGATTTAGTTGTCCTCTGGTTTGCACACTTTTACACTCACTGCTTAATTTTTCTGGTGCAAGGTACAATTAACATTTGAGTCTGTGTAGCCATGAAGAAATAGACATCACAGTTATTACTGCAAATAATTCATTTCGGTGTCTTCTCACATCCTGCTTACCTAATTTTTCCAAGTTCATCTATGGTTCCCTTTTCCATGACAACCCATCACACATGGCTTCCTTACTGCCCTGATGTTTTATTACACACAAGCAAAGAATCACTTACATGCTGCTTGATATATTTTTGCCAAAAGGAAAAAAAAGTTGTTGGAGACAGGGGCTGAATTATATGCAGTATTTCTTTAAAAGCCCAGTCAGCATATGAAATAGTGTTAGGTACATAGAGAGCCCTCCATAAATATTTGCTAAAATGAAATGAAAAGCAAATGTTAAGGCAAGCTCAAACCCATAAATCATTGGCTATTAATCTTCACAAAGAATTCAAGTAATTTCACAACTATTGCTTTAAATTACTGAGACGTCCTTTAAATTTCTGCCTTTTGTACTTGCCATTCAACCACATCCTTCTCAAAAAGATTTTTAGCCAAACTAAAGGGTCTGAACTAGGCTAGCAGAACAGTAGATTTTTTTCAATGAAAATGTCTCAGTTTTTCTCATTTGGAAATAGTGAGATACTTCGTCAGCTCACAAATCCACTTGTCACCATAACAAATAAAATGAGTGCTCTGGCTGGTGTGGCTCAATGGATTGAGTGCCGGCCTGCAAACCAGGAAGTTGCTAGTTCGGTTCCCAGTCAGGGCACATGCCTGGGCTGTGGGCCTGTCCTCAGTTTGGAGGCGTCTAAGAGGCAACCAAATCGACATATCTCTCACACACTGATGTTTCTCTCCCTCTCTTTCTCCCTCCTCTCCCCTTCCTCTAAAAATAAATAATGAATAAAATCTTAAAAATAAATACATAAAATGAGTGGCTGCTGACTAATCATGCTGGAAATGAAAACTCTTGTCTTTTTCTGTTTTTAGTGGCAGGCTCCTGGTCAAGTCAGCAACCTTCTTCAGGGGCCACCTCGTCTCTCCCGTACTGTGACCAAGAAGAAGTACATTGCTTGGTTTGCCATCATCGTAAAACCCCAAACACACCGAAGTACATGTCCCTTCAGGGCAGGGTACAGGAGGTCTGTCCAGAAAGTGTCCAGCCGTATGCTATGACAACTAGAGGCATTTATTGAAGAAAATACAAGATACAAGAAACATTGTACATAGGACGATGACACCTCAGTCCCCTTCAGAGTAGGTACCATGGGACCTCACACAGATCTCCCCATTGCCATCAGCTGCCCGGTTATATTTTCCTAAACCTCGATGGTCTGAAATCTCTTCCCTTTCAAAGGTGATCTTAGTTTTGGAAAAAGGCAGAAGTTACATATTGCCAAATCTGGGCTGTAGGGGGCTGAGTCACCTGGGTGATTTGATGTTTTGCCAAAAAACTCTGCATGAGATGTGATGCATAAGTGGGCAAGTTGTCATGATGAAGCTGTCAATCACCAGTTGCCCATAGCTGTGGCCTTCTGAATCATTCGAATAGTTTCCATGGAGGAATGAAAATTTAAGCTTCACACAAAATTTGATGCAGATTCATTGCTCTCCTTGCTCAGTCATTTTGAATGTGACAGCCACACAGTACACATGCTCACTCAATGACGTCTACCACCCCTACTGACAAGTCATCATTGTTCACACATGTGCATTCCAGTCCACTCTCCTTGGCTGTCAGGTTATGTGGATGTCGTGCAAACTGTTCTTGTTCTATTAATAATGGCTGGAGTTTTCCCAGACAGACTTCGTATGTCTCTTTTACTCATGTGTTTCAGGATCCTGTTATTTCACATGTTCTATCTCAGTTCTCACCACAGTCTAACCAATAGTCATGTTTATATCCCCTTTGGAGATGAGATGTCCTTTGAATGTGTAATTCAGTTCCTCGATTCAAAGATTAAAAGCTATGTCTACATGAGGTGAAGAATTTCCCCATCTACTCGGTTCTCATTTTCCCAGCCCCAAACCACTTATGGTTGGTTTCTGTGTATCTTTCCAGAGTTCATTTATGCATAAAAATCAAACCAGGAATATATAGTCTTATTCCTCTATTTTTTTTTGAAGCTCAGTATGCTAGCATGAAGGTTATGCCTTCGTTGGAGGAATAGGAATCTAATTTTATTAGTCCTCAAAGCTCAAGCACTCTCCACACTGCAAAAGTGCTTTCTTAACTAAGGAGAAAACAGAAAAGGTATCTTGGATCTCGATCCACATTTTTACCCAGCCGGTCTCCCGGTCCCAGTCATGCTGCCTGCTAGAGGCTCCAGGATTGACAATGAGTGGAGCAGTGCCCAGAGAATCGTATTAAACTAGTTTAACTTCAGCTTGTTGGTTTCAAGGTTTTCATTAGGTATGATAAAGTCAGAAAAAGAAAAAGAAAATACCCATGAACCAGAACATTTTCTAACCATGTTATCTTTTGGTCCGCCTGCATCTCAGTTTAAAATCTGTTTCTTTGTATCAATAGTAGCATGTTTCACTGGTGTTAGGATGTCTGGGGTGACTATGATAGACCTGGCCCAGGTTGCTCCTGGGAGCAGGGTTTAGGGAGTAGGAGAGAAATGGGCTCATTTCTTACCAAGCCCATAGTGGCCAAGGACCCCAGTGGGAGCCATTTAAAATGCAAATACGGTCATATCATTCTCTTTCTTGACATCAGTCAATGGCTCCTGTCACCTGTAGATGAAAAGGCCAACTACTAGTGGTAGCACCCAAGGACCTCCTGACTGCAGCCCTGGATTTCTTTCAGGCCTCTTGTCTCAGGATCCCCACAGAGCACAGGCCATGCGTAAAGTTAAGGTTGCTGTCTTAGCTTGTGATGCCCCTTCATTCCCATTCTCTGGTTAATCTCCATGTATTCTTCAAGAGCCCCATCAGGCCTCAACTTCTCCAGAAAACCTTTCCAGACACCTGTAGTCTGGGTGTGTTGCCCATCCTATGTGCACCTAATCATCATTTTCTGTCTCCCACACCAGCTTGGGCAATCAGTTTTAGCACTTAATAAGTAGTTGTCATAGAGTTTTGTTTTGTTTTTTTACTTTTTTATTGATGTTCGAATACACTTGTGTCCATTTTCTCACCACCACTTTCTCCCGCCCGACCCACGTCCACCTCCGCTCCCAATCCCACACCCCCTAGTTCCATCCATGTGTCCCTCATACATGTTCCTTTACATCCTTTCCTTTCTTTCCCTCATTATTTCCCTCTCCCCTCCCCTCTGGTTACTGTCAGTTTGTTATTGATTTCAATGTCTCTGGCTATATTTTGCTTGCCAGTCTGTATTGTTAGTTAGGTTCCACTTATAGGTGAAATCATATGGTATTTGTCTTTCACCACCTGGCTTACTTCACTTAGCTTAATATTCTCCAGATCCATCTGTGCTGTCACGAAGGGTAGGAGCTCCTTCTTTCTTTCTGCTGCATAGTATTCCATTGTGTAAATGTATCATAGTCTATTGATCCACTCATTTACTGATGGGCACCTAGGTTGTTTCTAGCTCTTGGCTATTGTAAATTGTGCTGCTATGAACATTGAGGTGCATAGGTTCTTTTGGATTGGTGTTTCAGGATTCTTAGGGTATAATCCCAGCAGTAGAATTGCTGGGTCAAAAGTCAATTCATTTTTAGTTTCTTGAGGAAATTCCATACTGTTTTCACAGTGGCTGCACCAGTCTGCATTCCCACCAACAGTGCACTAGGGTTCCCTTTTCTCTACAACCCCACCAGCACTTATTGTTTGTTGATTTGTTTATGATGGCCATTCTGACCAGTGTGAAGTGATATCTCATTGTGGTTTTAATTTGCATCTCTCTGATGGCTAGTGATGCTGAGCATCCTTTCATGTGTCTCTGGGCCCTCTGTATGTCTTCCTTGGAGAAGTATCTGTTCAGGTCCTTTGCCCATTTTGTGATTGGATTGTTTGTCTTCCTG
This sequence comes from Macrotus californicus, assembly GCA_007922815.1. NCBI lineage: Eukaryota > Metazoa > Chordata > Mammalia > Chiroptera > Phyllostomidae > Macrotus > Macrotus californicus. The sequence continues at coordinate 29,533 of VMDR010002195.1, forward strand.
GGGTGGAGTCCTTCCTGTGCATTCTTTATATATTTTGGAGATCAAACCCTTGTCCGAGGTATCATTGGCAAATATATTTTCCCATATAGTTGGTTCCCTTTTCATTTTTCTGATGTTTTCTTTAGCCATGTAGAAGCTTTTTATTTTGATGAAATCCCATTTGTTTATTCTTTCCTTTATGTCCCTTGTTCTAGGGGACATATCGTTGAAAATATTGCCGTGTGAAATACCTGAGATTTTCCTGCCTATGTTCTCCATTTGCATAGAGTTTTATAGGGTAACAGGTAAGAGCATGAGCCCTGGGATAAGATTTCTTGGTTAGTATTTTATATCTGCCATGTGTAGCTTTGACAGCTTGGGAAGAGTTATTTACCCTGTCTGTCCTTCATTTTATTCATTTGTAACATTAAATGAAGAGTAGTCCCCACATGTTCTAATAATTAAATGATACGGTGCAGTTAAGTGCTTAGCACAGTATAGAAAAAGTCTGATTAACTTGTTCATTTATTTTCTTACTTTTTGGTTTTTTTTTTCTTTCCTTTTTGGAATATAAACTCCAGGGGGGCAAAGAGCTTGTCCACTTTGTTCACTGCTATATCCCTAGCACCTGGAACACCACCTAGAAGCCCAGTGCACACCTGTAGACCACTTAGTAAATGGATGTGTCCGTGATGACATGTGAGTTAGTCACAGTGTGTTCCAGCCACCACAGGTCACCCAGTTTCCTACAGAAGTGAAAGCACCCCATCCTCTTAGCATGATCTCTGGACATATTAGATGGTCAATGAATATTGGTGCCTTATCGTTCCCGTTGTCAGCCACCATCTCTTGCATGAGAATGAGGCCATTCGGCAATATCCGTTTTAGAGGTGAGTGACAGTGACAAATATTAGCACAAATATCAGCAAGCCTGATCTCTCAGACAAGCGCATATACCGCCTTGCTACAAACAACAGTCATCACAGCGATTTCCAGACAACCCACGCAGAGCAACTTCCTTGTTATCACTCACATCTCTGCAGATATTGGAATCCAAGTCCTTTGTAGAGTTTATATCTTTAACCAGAAATTCATATTTTGTAGTCACTGACATCATCATTTAACAAACTAGAGCTTGACTCTCAATATGAGAAATTTATTGTGACTCCTTTTTCTATGTAGAAGATATTAGAAGATAATTTTTCAAAGGATCTCAAGTGAGGAGAGTATTATGTGCTAAAAACTTTTGGCAGGGGTGTAAAGGCTATTTTTTATGAATAGAGTTTGGAGGCCATTGTTGAATTCATCAAAGTTTGACTTTGTTTTTACTCAAGCTAACTGGCAATGCAGTGTATAGGGAATAAGGAGCTCAGGTTTTCTTACTATTCAACATCCCTATCTGGTCCCTATCTGGCTGTGACCTTGAACAGTCACATTTCTCACTGCATGTGCAGGGAGTTGAGCAGGTAGTCTCCAACGTCTCCCCACCCCTCGCCTTCTGGGTATTTTCAGCTAATGTTGCCCTAATAACTCTCTAAGGAATGAACCAATCAGGGGGTAACTCCCTGATTTGCCTCTCTGCAAAACCTAGAAAGGATGAATAAGAAATGCTTTTTATCCTCAAAGAGCTTACCAGTTCAATAATATGTCAGAACAACAGAAATGGGTTAAAAAAACTTTAAAAGCAAAGCAATTCTCTGTCCCACCACTTTAATTTTTATTTAAATAGACTATTTGTTCTAAAAGATTCTTTTTAAAATCATGCTACAGAAGACATGAAACTTTTTATGGTAACATAGAGAAGGGGCACAAGAAGGGGTGAATGGTAGAAGTGGTGCTGGGATGGACTGAGAGGCTTGAGAAGCAGTGGTCAGCTGAGACTGGACCTGGGTCTGAGCTGTGTGGTGCTGACCAGTCTCCTCAGCCTCTCCCACCCTGTTCCCAGCACCCACATCTATGATAACAGCACCCAACACTGACTGTCTACTGCACCGATTTGAGGGGAAATCACATTTTGAACAAGTTCATGGAAATGCCTTGAAATGGTAAAATCTATAATTATAGTTTAATTATCTTAACATCTACCAAATAAGGTAACAGTAAATAATGCTATAAGTGACATGAACTTTGTCCATAATTTAGATGCACAAAACATTGTTTATTTTCTACCAGTAAACTTCACGTCTGTTTCAAGCCTAGAAACACACTCTCAGGCACTCTTGTGCTTCCTTCCTACAGAATTGAATGTCCGTTTGGGGGGGTTCACAGGGTACCAAGGTGTGGATATTATAGGAGTGGGGGTACCTGGTTTTGATAGTCTACACACAGATGTCTTCTGGGGCACTCACCTGTCCTCAGTTGTTGATGCACACAGGTTGCCGGTGACATATTCCTTCTTATTGGCCAACCGGCCCCTTTAGGCCCCACGACTCTCCCCACTGTGTCTGCACCTCCTTGGAGGCGTGAGAGTTTCTCTGTGAGGCTGCATAAGGACCCACTTCCTGTATTCACTCTGAAGTTTCTCTTCTAGGGTCTTCCTGTTTCTGGGCTCCATCAGCTCTTCTCATCTGTCACTTGGTTCTAAGATTGTCTTTCAGCTCCTAGTTACTAACAGAAAAGAAACATCTGTCTTCTGCTTTCTAGTCTCTACAGGTTCTGGGAAAACCCCTCCTAGTCCCAGAGGAGACTTCTTCCCTTATGATCCCTTGTAATATTCTCATTCCCAGAGATTTTGGTTTTCCTCAAATCCCTCATCATCCTTCAAGGTCTTAGCATTCACTTGCTCACATTCTCTTCCCTGCCCTCTGAGTCACATCCTCCCCTGAGGTGGGCACAGGATTTCCCAGAGACCTGCAGGGACAGAGACAGTGGGGACCATACTGACACAGAGGTGGAAACTTTAGTTAATATCTCAGATAATGAGAAAATAACACGTGGTCTTTGTATCATGGCTGCTTTTGAATGGATTAGATTCACAGCAAAGAGCATAGTTTTGTCACATGATCCTCTTGCCTCTCTCCCAGTTTGAGCCTGTCTCTGAGGCCAGTCAGCAGCAGGGACAAAAGCACCCGGGTCTGCGCCTCCGGGTCAGCATCCTTAGCACCAGCATTCGGTGTACCTTGCTGGAGTGGCTGATGAGAAAGCTGTCACCCCCCTCTGCTCTCTGTGCCCACTCCAATCCCCCAACTCCCGCTAGCCTGACAGGCTGCATTTTCAATTACTGTCTTTGAAAAATGTCCGGATGAACCTATTAAATCAATGAATGTGATGAGCTGAACACAAGGCAATGGCCTCCCTTGGGATAATTGGCAATACCATGGGGTGTTGAAAATCCAAGCCTGAAAATCATTGCTTCGAAGGAAGGGAAGACAACTGAGTCATTTCTTCTATTAAAATGCATGAAGTTTAAATAAATATCCCTGTTCTTGGGGCCCATCAACCTTCATTACTTTTATGCATGGAAAAGTTTAAATATTTATTAACTTCAATTTCCAGAATTTTGTATAGCTTCATTCAGCCAGGGAACATATACATCTAAAAATGTATGGCACTTTAAAATAGGATTCTTTAAAAATAATTATGAAATCATTGTGCTTATATTTTAAAGAAACCAGGTGCTGTGTAGCTTACTAAAATAACTAAGAAAAAAAAAAAGCAGTTCTTGCACAATCAACAATTTCACATCAATTAGCCAAGCCAGACTCATCTGGCCACCTAGACAGAGTCATTCACAACTGGGGGAGCGCTAGCTGGACCAGTTTAACTGACTGGTGCTGTCAGAGGGGGCAGAGAAGGCTCTTTAGGAAGTCTGCTTCTGGCCTCATTCCAGGCCATCTGGCCTTGCTCTTCTGTGAAGTCAAGAAGCTGACTTGTACTCCGTGGACACAAGTGAGACCCAAGCCCAGACAGACTCTTGTCTCTTGGAGGGTCATCTTTTAAGGTCACTAGAGGAGATGTCAAAGATTGGTGAAAGTGGGGGAGGGGAAGTTTGGCCATCACCTCTCTAAGACACTCTCCCTCACTTTTGACACATAGACTGTTGGAATGGATACCGTCTCTCCCTTGTCTGAAGTGCTACTGAACCCCATTTCAGCCTATTCCTCCCAACAGACTCCTCTGCAGATGTCCTGGAACCGCCTTTCTGTGTGTTTATTAATGACCATTTACCACAAAAACTGCAAGAGATTAAGAAGATGCTTTGTCTTCCTTTCCTCTCCCTTTCATCATCATGCTTTGTTACTCAACTAACATAATTTGGGGAAACAGATTAGAAAAAAAGCCGACAAAGGAACATAATTTGAAACTCCTCCGTGCAGAGGAACACCACTTTTCCTAGGGAATTTAGACCTCTTCCAATTTCTGCAATCATCAGTTTTCAAAGGTCTTGAGTAAATCGCATTTTATACACATTGAAACGCTTTAGATTTGCTTCTGCTGCTTTTGTTTTGGCACCAGCAGTGTCACTATTCTGTTTTAAAATGATTTTTTAAAAGGCAAGATCTTTAAAATTGTTGAACCACCTGTGACTAGCCACAAAATCCATACAAGGGAGGCTGTGTTTTTCCTTCTGTGCCTTCAGACAGACTGCCAGCCTCCGCCTTGTCACCGCTCTGCAGTTGCAGTTAGATGCTGTGAAGGCGAACAACACACACAACATGAACAAGCGTGGCTGGCTGATGCCCTGACATCCCACCAGGTCACGGGGTGGGGTCATAGCCATGGGGTGGGGGGGCTGGGGGCTCTGACTCGCCTTTCCCACTGGGTGCCGCCACGCTGGGCTCCTCGGTGTTGCACGCCGGATGTGAAAATGCCCATGTCTCTCTAAAAGTAAATGATGTGCCATGAGGAACAACTTGCACGAAACAGTTTTGTATTCATTCTGTGCCCCATAACCTAGAGAACACCTATATATTTGTAGTTGAAAAAAAATGAGCACCGACTCTATATACCACTTTGTAACTTGATTTTTTGCTGGTTGTCGGCAAATGCCTCTTTATGTCCATAAATAAATACAGACATGGTAACCGTCTGTGACTACAAAATGTGCCATTGTCGGAATCTATAACAATTTAACCAGTGTCCAATTGTGGGACATCTTGAGTGTCTGTGCTTTAGGCTGGCACCCCTGGGTCACAGGGCTGTGTGCCTTGGCCTGCCTCTGGTCACAGCCACAGCTGCCACGGTGAAGTGTCAGGTGAGCTCAGACTCACCTGTGCTGACAGCTTCCAGGGGCTTCCCCCGTGCTGAAGGAGCTCGGGGGTATGAGACAGAGCTGCCCCGCTGCCCCCAGCAACCTCCAACCAGTGAGGGACAGATCTGATGAGTAAGTGCTGCGGCCTCCTCTCCTTCCCGAGGGAATCCCCCATAGGCCTTTTGAACGGTGCCCATGAGGGTGCAACGGAGTTGAGCCCCGGTATCCCAAACCATCCTTGATATATTTGCTTTTCCTTCCTCCTTTCCTACTCTCTTCATCTGGCTTCTCAGGATCATCTTGGAAAGAAATCCACCTGTATCGAGGCAAGGCTTGCTCTCAGACTCTGAACCAAAATGAGGACTATGACAATGATGCACAGGATGTCCTTGAACGCACACCTCTGCTATCAATCTGCTTATTTCCTTAGGATCAGTTCCTGGAATTGTACATGGCAGAGTCAAAGGGCGTAGGCTTTTAAAAACAAGCTCGAACCAGTGCTCTGTGTAACAGGGCTCCTAACTATAAGAGGATTGATTGTATTTTATTTGCCTGTGCCTATTCAATCCCAGAGCGACCATGAAGCGGAGCGCCACCTCCACTGGCTTCCTGCAGTCTTTAAGCTGCCCTCCCCAGAGCCTCCGGAAGCCCTGCCTTCCGCTACCTTAAAAGCATGATGAATAGAATAATTAGAATGCACGCCCACTGTCTCCCAAACAGACATCTCACTTTATTGCTTGGTAGTTATTAAAAAATGAGTAGTCATTCTGCTGCCGAAAAGACTACTTATGGGAAAAGTAAAAAGTAAGAAAAACATTTACTCATAATTTAAGCCACAAGGAAATAAAACCAACCACCAGATAAGATGTCTGTTTCTCAAACAGTTCAATCTTTATATCATAGCAGCAGTGGAACTCTTAATTATAGGCAGTAAAGTCTCTGGATTTTATTTTTCACCGAGCATCGGTGGTAAGAAAAGTAGAAGTAAGTGCCTGGACCGGCTCCAGAGGCGCTGGGCAGGACAGCAGGCTCTCGTCCGAGAGCAGCCGGGGCCGGTAGTGTCCACCCTGCGCCCGGGTAAGCTCCAGCCTTGCCGTGAGAGGGACTGCTGAGCATGTTCTCATGTATAATTTATATCCACACATATGCGATTATTTTAAAAAAATAAATGAACTATTTCTAAATCATTTCAAGAGGCAATGTACCCTTCTGACATCTTTCTGGAAGTCTCTTTTTTTACTTTTATTTTTGGACAGAGGAAAGTTTTATCTGACTTTTGAAGGCAAGCAGAACATGGCATCCCAGATTTTACTGTGTACGCCCCTTATCTTTTTTTACCCCGTCTGCACTGGGAGATCCCCGTTCTTCAGGAAGTCTATTTTTTAAATGGTTTGGAAAGTCTTTCTCGTAACAAACACAGGCAGGCTCTGCCCTGCTGAATACCTTCAAAAACAAAAACAAAAACACACACTTCTTTGGCTGTGTGTACCATCGACATCAATAACTGCAACAAGGCATTCTGACTGCGCTTTATTCTGGCATAATTACTCCCACCAAACTTGCGTGATTGCGGCGCTAGTAATTGTGTTGATTATAAACAGCATCAACGCGGTAACACGTCGGCCAAGACTGGCAGCGTTAGGGAGACACGGTCCACGCACACATGAATAGTGGTACCTCTGAGAGGTATAATTTAAACATTTCCCAGAAAGCGTTATTCCCCCTGGGCCTCTCTCTCCAATCGCACCCATAAAAGCTTCGTTTCAACATCACTACCCTTTTCCCTGCTCAGTGTCTCTGGGGCCTTCTCCGATGTCCTTCATGCAGCCTAGGTTGTGTTTTGTATTCAAAAGGTAATTCCTTGATAGAATATGGACGTAGTGATGTCCTGGTTTCTTGAACTTGCTAAAAGCAGGACCACTGGGTTGTAAAAGCCCACTAGAGCCAATTCTATTTCTATTTTAACAGTGATTGATCTTCTTTTAGGCAAGAGTCCTATAGAGGGAATCCGTGCAGCACTGGATCCTTCTCCGCGTTTTTTTTAATTGTTCTTATTTTTTGAAGGAGACAGGCAAAGGGTGCAATTAGGCCTTTATGGAAAGCACTGACATATCATAGAGGGAATCTGCACTTACTGCGTGACTTCAGTTTTCAGAATTGATCGCCCAGGGTCACCTGGGTAAAGACCATTCCCCTGTATTCGCACTCTCCCTCCGAGGAATGTGCTCTCATATCAAACGGTGTGTATTGAATAAAGCTGACATATTTCCTGCTTTCATCTGTCTGCCTGATTCCTGGGAGCGCAATTTTTTTAACATAAATTTTTCTTTATTGATTCAGAACTAGAAAAGTTTTTTAATGTAGTAATGATATTTAGTAGCGAAGGGAAGTGTGTTTTGGGCAATCCTCTGGTCCATGGAAAGAATGTGTGAGCCTGTCTCTGTGTACAAAAACATATTTGATTCATTTCAAATTTGGTTTATAAAAACAGAAGTATATAAATTAGGATCCTGATAATTGAGACTACAGATGGATGCTTTATGAATTTGTTTTCTGCTCATTTGAAAGCCCTATATTTTGAAATGTTCTAGGATAATGAAAATTTTAAATATTCTGTTCTGTTGTTAGATCATTTATCTTGATGTGAGGGTATAGAAAAGATGTCACCTTAGGTAAAGACTGAAGAAAGGGTAATCATAAAACAGACAAAAATGCACAGAATGTATTATCCCAACCTTCACTTCAAAATACGTATTTGTTCCACCAGAAAGAGTTTTGAAGCAAATAAACCTTTTGACTGGCTCCTAAATTTATTCACAATTAAATTTGTGTTCTGCTTAATCATCTAACCATTTTGTAGCTATATATAGACACCAAAATAATGAAGCACATCAATAATGAGCTGTCCTGTGTAGACCCAACTTAAACAAAAATGGTGGATAATCAGTATTGTAATTTTTATTCTAAAAGGGTAAAGAAAAGTCATATCCCTTGTGCAGCTTATTCGCAACATGAATTAACCTTCATCACAAACAAAATCAATCTTCCTATCATACTTGGCTCATCCCCAAACAGAATATAGACTGTGCAAGGTTATTAAACATTTCTGAGTAGCAACAGTCTTCAGATTCTTACACTAACTGTTACAAGTGGCAGGTAGAGGCATTTTGATATTGTTTTCTTGTAACTACTCTATGGAAAGACTTTAAAAAATTTTTTTTAAGATTTTATTTATTTATTTTTTTAGACAGGGGAAGGGAGGGAGAAAGAGAGGGAGAGAAACATCAATGTGTGGTTGCATCTGATGCACCCCTACTGGGGACTTGCCCCACGACCCAAGCATGTGCCCTAGACTAGGAATTGAAGCGGTAACCCTTTGGTTTGCAGGCGGGCGCTCAATCCGCTGAGCCACACCAGCCAAGGCTGCGAAGACTTGTTATGAGGCCCCGAAATGTGGATGAACATTACAATGTATCCAGTGGCTCAAACGGTAGCTCGGGTTTCAAGTAGAGATGCACTAGGCATGACGGTGAGCTGGCTTTCATTTTGTCTTTACTCTGATTGAAGATCGCATCGCTTGAGGGGGGGAGGGTAAATTATATTTATTCCAATACTTCCAGAATACTTATATAGTCACGCACCGTTTAACCACAGGGGTAGTTCTGAGCAATGCACCATTAGGCGATTTCATGTCATTGTGCAAAGACCACGGAGCACATTTACAGAAACGGAGATGGTACGGCCTGCATCACACCCAGGCCACGTGGCACAGGACACTGCTCCGAGGCTCCAACCCTGGACAGCATGTAACCGTACAAAACTCCTCGTGATTAAAAGAAGCACCGGAGGAAATTACGCAGTCAAGAGACGCAGCAAACACCGGGTGTGTGAGGCTGTTGCCCGCGTAATGTGCCATGCTCTCTCATAGCAAACGTTTTCTAATAAGCAGAAAATTTCCACTTACTTTTAGTAAATAGAAAGTAAAGTAACAGTAAAAAGCGTAGTGCAGTAAAAACATAAACAAGTACCATGGTCATTCATTATCATTGTCAAGTCGCGCGTGCCTGCAGAATTGTCCCTGCTGCTCCGCGGGTTTGCGCACACCGCATCCCCGCGGGCACGTGAGCGGTGCCTTGCTGCGGGACTTCGGAATGGCCGCCCGGCGACAGGAACTTTTATGCGGTGCATTGCTGACCCAAATGCCAGAATGGGGCACACGACTGTGTGCCCGGAGGCAGAGGAGGAGGAGCAGGGTCACAAAGCCTTCAGTGACAGTCACAGGCTGCTGATTTCGCTGATGTGGGGCGCGCTTGCACTGTGCGGGGCTTGTCTCCCAGTCGGAATGACCAGGAGCCATTTCATCGTAAACGTAAAGGCCCAGCAGGCACAGCCTACCCGAAGGCGGGCAGGTCAGGCTGCTTTTTCCTTCGCTGGTTTGATTCAGTCCTCCGGTGGCTGAGATACAACGTATTTGGGCTTAAACTTCAGAACAAGCTGCCAGGAGGACTGTGAAATCTCCATCCCTGAAATCAGGAATGACAACATTTGGCTCAGGTGTTTCTGAAGGCAAAGGTTGGGGCTGGATTTGTGACTCCTGAGTGCCGGGCCCATGCCCTGGTGCCAGGCCACAACGTGGACACCTCTCCTCAGCGACATGAGAAGGCATGAGTGGTGTGCCATGCCTTTCTGACCTTAAATGCGTTCCCTTGTAGTCGTGGGTTACATCTGTAACAGCCCCTTTGGCTTGCGGCACCACATCCCTGCTAGTGGCTGGGAATTAACTTTCCCCCGTCCCAGCTTAGAAAACGAAGAAGTAAACAGCGCTATGTCAATTCCAATTTCTTTTCTAAACTTTTAATGGGCCTTGAAATCCAAAATTCTGGGAACCTCTCGTCTAAATAATCTTCATTCAACAAATATTCATTCATTTATTTGTTTTTATGTCTCACAAAAGAAAAAGAATAACTTTGTCCTACCAGAGAATTGAAATAATAAAATCCATTAACATTCATTGAAGATGACACTATGCCAAGTGTTTTATAGACCTTATTTTCAGTAATTCTCACAACGCTCGTCGGACAGACACTGACCAAAAGCTGAGGGGATGGCGTCAGCACCAGGGCCCCCAGCCAGGGTCCCTCCTGTCACCAACCTGGCTTTTTCACCCTCCTAAGAAAACAAACTTAATGGTACGTCCAGGGAGGTGGCACAGCACCGGAGAAACACTGTAACCTGTTAAATATATGGCTTTTTTTATGAAGCCAAAGCTTGAGTAGCAGGGTGGGTAGGGCATGGCCATGAAAACAGACAGAAGAACAAGGCAGGTGTCAGAGGCGTCGGTGAGACTGTGTGACGTGTGCGACACCTCCAGTCGGTCCGTTTTCAGGTAGTGAGAGACCGCTCGTCCAGATGGCCCGATCTTCCCGGCTCAGTCATCCAGTCGTGTCCCCTCCTGTGTCACGTGGTGTCTGTTTTGGGCTCCGTGATTTGTGTGAGCACTTCTACATCTGCTGAAGCACTAAACAGGGTGTGAACAGGAACTGGCTTCTAGCTAACAGCGATGGCTAGTTATAAAATGGGAAAAAAAAAAACAATACTTTGATTTTGATTGAGCTACTCGAATTTTAATTCTGAATTCAAGATCAAAGGTAGGAAGGTGAGAACATGCCAAGGCCACTCGGAACTACAATGCAATTCTTCAGCCACTGAATTCCAGGTAAGTTAGCTCGAAGTGTTGATGCTGTTTTGAACAGGCAGGGTGAGATGCTATCTTGGAGATTTAAGTAATTTCTTGTTCTCTTTCTGCAAAAACAGGGGAGTGCTCAGAAAGCTATTTTGGCTTGGGCACAATCAGGGGAGTAAATCACCTCTAGGTTACGAGAGCTAGTTCTACCCTTTGGGAGGGACCTGAGATGTGGGGCCTCTGGGAGATAATCAGATAGCAGACACTGTGGGCTCAATGGTGTCTCCCCACCCCCAAAACCATATGACAGTGTTTGGGGGTAAAGCCTTTGGGAGAGAACGAGGTGTAGTGAGACCATGAGAGCGCTGCCCTCGTGAGGGGACTAGAGCCCTTGTAAGAAGAAAAGACACCAGAGCTCTCTCCATCACGTGAGGACACAGCGAGAGGGTGGCTTTCTGTGAGCCAAGAACAAAGCCCTCACCAGAACCCAGTGCTGCTGGAGTGCGTCTTGTACAAAACCCTGCTCTCAGGCCTCCAAAACTGTGGGTAAGCAAACCTCTGTCGTCCAGCCACCCGGCCTGTGGTATTTATCACAGCAGCGGAGCTAAGATTACCGACTCCCCTTAGGACTGCGAGCAGATCACTCACTGGCAGTAAAAAGATGTTGCAGCCAGTTTTGGGGTTTTGTTGTTGTTGTGGTTGTTGTTGTTGTTGTTGTTGTTGTTGTTTTTGAGATTTGAGAAAGGAAAAGCACCCTGACCCCAAGACACGGGAATCTTTGGGGAGGAGAGAGGGAAAGGTCTGCATCTATATGTGAGCAGATGCCTGGCTCTATTCTGACCTCATCTTGGGCTGCGACTCTAAGCAAGTCAAGCAGGGGGTGTCACCTCTGGCCAGCCCTGGCACTGAGAGACTCTGGGCCATCTCAGAGAGTGGAGTCCGGGCCAGCAAAGGTTTGGCCTGCTGAGACGGGCCAGCTCATGGGCAGCCCTCAGCAGAGCCTGCAGGCAGCAGCACGAGGAGTGGCAGGACTGGGGCCAGAGGACTGCCAGAGCTCCCTGTGAGCCGATGTGGCTGACGAGTCGTGCATCCTGTGCAGCCTCCAGCCTCGGACATCCCAGGGGGAGGGGGCACTCACAGGGAGGCAACAGATTTGCTGACCATCTGGCAGAGGGAGTCCTAAGCTGGTCTGTATTTTTTAATTGGAGAAATAGAGAAGATATGTACCAGTATTTGTACCCTTACTTGGAGTTTTTATTATAATCAGGTATAAATAAAGAAAAAAATGGCTTTTTTTGGTAGGAAAATCTTACAGAGCCAGTATTTTATGCTTACGACAATGGGCCCAGGACCTCATCACCTGGGTTGGAGCCCCAGTCCTTCCGATTCACCAGCTGTGTTGCTTTAAGCAAATTCCTTTGCCTTATCTGTTAAATGGTGTGATAATGCCTTACGGAGAGTATTAAATAGAAAGTATTTACAACTGCGCCTTGTAGAGACTACTTTCTTATCATCAGTTCCAACTCTAATATTTTATAGAAGAGGTTACCAAGACTCAGAAGTAGTTCCCCCGTCACAAAGCACTTTGGCATTGTCATGACTTAGTAACACGTTAGGGTGAGCCACTGGCTCGGTTTTCCCAGAACTATCTCAATTTCAGCATTGAAAGTCCTGCATTGTGGGTGAACTGGGGCGACTGGTCGCACTGCGGCGATGAGAACGAAGTCATGTGAAGTGGAATCGGCTGAATGAGGCCGCAATCACAGAGGAGATTTTTCCTCTGGAAGCGTCAGTGTTGCTTCTGAAGCTGTAACTCCAACGCAAGCACCCGGTGCAAGACTCTGAGAGCAGTCAGGAGAGCATCTGTCGGTTTGTGTGCGACTGTGTGAAGCTCTCCAGTAATGGGTTTGGTGGTTGGGAATTTTCCAGACTGGCTCTCTATCCCTGGGGGAATTCCAGCCGGGCAGATGTGGTCTGGCCTCATAAGGTGGAGGTCTGTCCTGACATTTACAGAATGGAGTTCTGAATAATAAGCTAAGATTGCATTTGTAGAGCATTTATCTCAGAGGAGCTCAGTGTTCTTGGCAGTCATGATTTAATTAATACTCACGCTGTCTCCAGGTGACACAGAGCAGGCAGGTGTAATTATCTCTGTTTTGCAGATTATATGACTTGGAGGTACGCCTGGTTAGAAGGTGCCTTGGAAAGAGATGCTCCACTCTGATAATGGGATTGATTTGGTTCCCATTCTTCCCAGGGAGCCTTAGGCTTGATGTGCCTCTGGGGAACCCTAAATGAACATTATAAATAATGCACTCCATAGTGACAGTCCATTTGTCTCTGCTTGTCACACGATATATTTGGTCACCCCACTGAACAGCCTGTCTGTGCCCAACAGGCAGAGAACTCAGCCGTGACACGATCATCAGGCCAGGCCGCCCGAGGTCAGTCCACGCCCAGTCCGCTCCCTGCACGAAAAATGTGTGCACTGTGCCTTCGTGTAAGCTGTGAGATCGGTACTAATTGATTAAATAATGAATTAATAATTGAGAGATGCCATGCAGCTGAGCCCACACCCTTGCCTCCGGAGCAGTGAAGCCCAAACAGGAAGGGGATAAATGAGAATAGGAATTGATTTCCCATCAGAAGAGATGGGCTGACAAAGGTGGTGCTAAGAATAACAAAGTGACATTAACAGCTAACAGGCACTGAATTCTTAAAGCACACCAAGCCCAATCTAAGCATTTTGTGTGTAGCACTGCTGTGGACTGAATGTTTGTGCCCTATAAAATTCATACTCTGAAATTTAATCCCCAGTGTGATGGTACCAAGTGACGGGGCCTTTGGGAGGTGACTGGGATGAATGCCGTTATGATAGAGGCCCCGGAGAGCTCCCCTGCCCCTTCTGCCGTGTGACAATCCAAGGCGAAGACAGCCGTCTATGAACCAGGAAGTGGGCTATTGCCAGACATGAAATCTGCCCATGCCTTGACCTTGGGCTTCCCAGCCTCCAGAACTATGAAGGACAAATGTTGTTTAAGCCTCCTGGTCTCAGGTATTTTTGTTATAGCAGCCCAAACTGACTAAGAGGATCAATTCATTTAATCTTCATCAATAAGGCAGAAGTTAATTTTTCAGAGAGGGAAACTGAGGCACGGAGAACTTGAATATTTCACTGAAGGTTACAGAGCTAACAAGCGTCAGAACCAGGGTTTGAATCAAGGCCTGCTGCTTTCAGAAACCTTAGACTTGACCACTCCACTTCGGGGAAGGCAAGGGTCAAACACTAAAAAAAACCCTCCTTTTTATTAAGAGGACTCACGTTCAGACTAAATGACAAGCCCGACGGTGGCTTGTGCTTTGGTCATTCCTCAGATCCTCTGACTCGAGTGAGACTGACGAGAAGAAAGTTGCGTCTATGTAACCTGAGACGCAGACAAGTGACAGTAAAAAGTGACAATGTGTTGAGATCACGGCTGCAGCAACTCACTTTACCCACCGTGCAAGAGGCAGGGTGAGCGGACCCCAAGATGCGGAAAGACTTTGGAGAGAGAGCAGAGAAGGAGAGGCGGTCTCGTTTGGACCACTTCTCTGGTCCAAAGGGCCAGGGATTTCGCTGTGGGTCCGAGGCACGCGCGAGGGTCAGGCGGCCCCGGCAGACGTTTGTGGCCACGAAAACAGGGCCTCGCAAGCACAGAACATTTGCAGAGCGAGACGCGCTCTGACAAGAGCTACTTTTGCGACAGTCCTAATGCGTCACAGGATGTTGTCACGAGTAAGGCCTTACGTCAAGTCCCATAGGCAAATGCGGTCACTAGCTGCTTTTGTAAACCTTTGGAGGTCGCCACCAGGTCTTCAGGAGTGGGCGCAATGCAGCACAACTGGTTTACATTTGTGTTCCACTTTAGAACACTCGTGTGTCACTTGCCCGTTTGGACATGACTCTCCGGCCGTCAAAAAAGTGCATCTTCAACCTCCCATTTACTTCTGCCTTTTCCTGCCTCAGGTTCCTTAGTGATTTTCCCACCTACGAACAAGGTGGGGCAAAAGAAGGTTTACGGTTGTGAGCGTGCAAAACACAGAGGTTATTCTTGTGTTTTTATTTATTAGTTATTTTATTACTTTCCACACGGACAACTATAAACCTGCTTTCCCCCCCACCCCCACCCCCACCCCCACCCCCCACTGTATTCTGTCCAGTCTCCCAATTCCCAGAGTGCCAGAGGCAGAGTGCAAGCATGGAGTGCAGACACTGATCTGGCCTTTGCCACCTGGCCCTCCCTGGACACCGGCTTCTTCCTCCCCTGAGATGGAGCTGTTCGTCCTCTGGGCCAGACCGCAGAGCCTCAAGTGCGAGACCGGGCCCTGTGCAGCTCAGCAATCCCTCTGGGGTCCTGGGGCCGTTAGCGTTCCTAAGGCTCAGAGGTAACTGTTCACACAGCATGTGTTTTTATGTGTCAGGCACTGACAAGAACTGGGGACAGTGCAACGCGCACGACGGACAAAGTCCTTGCACCTTATGGGAAAAGGAGAAGTGGACAATGAATAAAATAAATGCTCTCACCTCAGGAAATGAAGGCTGTCCTGAAGAAGCATCAAGCAGCAGAAGGAAACAGTGATGCAGACTGTGGAGTGAGGTGGAGTTTCGCCTCAAGCTCTAAAGTAATGCTTGGGGCCATGTCACCTGAGAAGAAATGTCACCCTGTCATCCTTTGCTCAGGCCCCAAACACCCACTCAGGAGGACTGGCCCAGCACAAAAGGAAAATGCCAGGCCCCTGGTTGAAAAATTATTCAGAGTTTCCAGACCAGGAAAGCAGAGCATTAAACCAAGTTCAGGACCCCACACACCCTCATAGGTGGCCAGCCCGTGATGTCACCCTGCCGCAGCTCTGTACCTCTGGATGACCTGTCCCAGTTTCCACAGGAAGGCTCAGCTCACCTGTCTGGTTGCCATTCTGTGTTATTGTAGCCAAAGCCCTGCCTGTTTGCCTCTTTATGGCTGGGGCCTGCTTATCCTGCACCCCCACTGCACCCCCCCCCCAACCCCTGCCCAGCCTCCAAGCACCTCAGCTGCCAACCGGGCTGCTCCGCACCCTTGTTCTGCAGTGAGGCCCTGGATTAGCCTCCCTCACTCCCACTAGCTCCTCTCCCCACCCACACTCCATTCTGACCTGCTCAGTCTTGCTACCGGTCACAGGATTAGATCAAAGTGTAAAACCGATGCTGGTATTTGGCCTTGTGTTCAGAACCTCTGGGCCCGTTCCTCCAAGCACCACTTAAGGAGAATGCTCAGAGGATCGCCCACAATGAGAGCAGGGCTGCGAGGAAACAGGCAGCCCGTCAATCTTGGCCGCACTGACCACTCAATTACCAACACGTAGCTGTCATGAGCATCCCGGGATGGGAACACTTGGTGGGTTCTTTAAACCACATGCAAAGGCCTTCCAGCGCCCGGGTTCAAATGGCATGTTCATCCTGTCTCTGCTGTGTGAGATGAAGGGGAAGGTATAATTGAATGTGTGTTTGTTGAATCAGCATCTGTGACAAGAGAGATATCAAATGTGAGTCAGAAAGTGAAAGGGATGGGTCTTACAAATAGGAAGCAGCTCGATACTTTTTTCCCCAGAGCCGGAACCGGGAGCTGAGTCACGTGGAGAGGATCAGCTGGCGGGGTAAGCTCTTTAGTGCTCGGGAGCGAGGATGATAAGGACGCCTGCCTGGGTCTCATTATTGTCTGTGTAGGAAGACGGGAATTGATCTAGCTTAGTAATGAAGAGGATTAAAAATGTGCTTTCAGGACTAGGCAAGCCCTTTTTTACTTGCTGTGGCAATGGAAAAGGGTAGGTTAACCTGGTTCCATCTTCCCACCACATAAAAACCATGAAAAAGAATTTCTTAGTTGTAAGAGTTAATAAGACTTCAGGACGTTCACAGAACCTGAGACCATGGCCTGTTCTGACACACAGTATGAAAGCTCGCAATAGATTCCTACCGAGAAGAAACCGTCAGCAGAAGCAAGTTTCACTCACATAAGCCAGCAAGAGCCCGTGGAAGAGTCCAAGCTTGCACCCGGGGCAGTGACCCCTCCCAATGGAGGGAGACCTGAGCACGATGGCAGCAACGGCCCCACGAGTCCTCCCTCTATGTTCTCTCCCCCTCCCGGTCCTCCCGTTTCATTTTGCTCTGTTTTGGTTTTGTTTTCTTTGCCTTGACCCACTTCTGGTTATGTTGTCCTTGATCTTGAGACTCTCTCAAGTGTCCACTTTCACCCATCCAGCTTTAGACTCCTTTCTGGCCCATGAGAGTCCCCTGGGACGCAGCCCTGGTCCTGCGCTCACTTGGCTGGACCGCCGGCAGCCACCAGCTCCACCTGTCTCTGGAGCTGAGTGACCGAGGGCGCAGCCACACCCAGGGCGACAGGCTTCCAGCAGTTCTCCTAGCAGGGAATGTGTAAAATGGAGTCACTTTTACCAATCTGCTAAAAGTATTAACCTTATGAAGGCTGAGGCAAAAGGAAAAACTCCATTCTTCTCACTATTGGGGACTTAAACTCTTTTTGAACTCTCCAGTCCTGCAGCAATGCCTGGATATACATCTGGACCTCCAGATACCCCCGGTCACCCCTGAGAGCCTTGCACCTGCACCTGACCTCTACCATCCAAACCACCCAGCACCCGTCTTCCAGACCGCCTGGCATCCATCATCCTAACTGCTGACATCTGACTGATAACCATCCTGGACCAATCCTACCGCTAAGAATGCACAACTGATTATTCTCAAGAATGTGGTTTTTTTTTTTTTTTACTGTAAGGACTTTTATCTTTTATGTCTTCCTTAGAACACATTTAGGTTTGGCATTTCCGGTTTGAAAACTCTCAGACCTTGAATCAACCATTATCATTTGTTTCTAGCAAGGCCTCTGGAGTCTTTCTGAGTGTGTTCAACAGCTGCTCCAGCCCTTACCCCTCCAGCCCCACCGTGGCTGTGGCTTTTCCCACCTCCAGTTCGGCTGGTACCAGACACATCTAGATCTGGGCAAGCATCACTGAACAAAAGCAAGGAAGTCCTTTTCTACTTTCTTTTCTCAGGACAGTTTTTCCAAAAAGTACTATTTTTTTTATTAGGTCTGGACCTTATGAGTAATACACATAGTTGTTCTTTGAAACTGTAAAGCTGCCCAAACATTAGATACCGTGTTCTGTCTGAAGGAACACTTCTGTGCCGGCAAACAGAAATAACGCTTTCACAAGGGACGCATCTCCTTCCTTTAGGTTCCTGTTTTGGTTTTTCAAAAACATTCTTAAAATGGAAACACCATTTAATATTTGAAAGTTCCCCTTATCCTTTTCCATGTCTGTGATCATATTGATCTTCAAGAATTCCATGCAGAGTACACAAAGTTACAGATTACCCCGGAGCCCCACTGACCCCTGCCAGGCAAAGCTGTATGCCAGAGAGAATGTTTCAGCCTTCTGGTAAACCTCTCCTCAGGGTAGCCTCCACCAGAGATTTGTGGTAGACCCAGAGCGGGCTCTGACGTAGGGTTCCCAGGACACGTATGCAGACAAACACACCCATGGGTCTTTAAAGATATTTACCCAATTCTCCGTTTCACTGATTTATCTGCACAATTTTCCCCAAGTTGCTTTTGCTTATTTTGCCTTTATTGATCTGATGTGATACATGATAGCAACATAAGATTTAATTCTAAATCAAGGTTTTATAGGCTCTTTAGCGATGGCATTAATTTGAAATGAACCTATTTCATCTAAAATGTGTTATATCGCTCCCTTGTTCTAGTCAATAACACATTCATTTGTTTGTTCAGCTTCTCCATGTTTGTTCAACATTGTTAGCCTCTAATAAGGACCTTCGTGAAGGCTCCGTAAAACAAATGGAAAGATATTTAGGAGTGCCGTGAGGTAAGCCTGATGTTTTTTAAGCATGCAGTAAGAATTACTTTAAGGAGATATTCATCGTCTTACAAACACTGTATGTGTTAACAGCCAGGTCTATTGTGGGTATAATAGTCAAGTCAATAAGTCCATTTAAAATTAGGTCCCACTCAGCATTCAGCAGTTGGCGTTATGCTACCTTTGTATTTAGCATAAGATTTTCCATGTCAGACTTAATCTTCATATAAAAATTTAAAAATACATGCTTCTAAGAAAGAAGTCGACCAGATTTAATAGTAATTTTCAACACTAGAATCACCTGGGGAGCTTTTAAAACTATATAAATGCCCAGGCTCCATCTCAGACCAATTAATTCCAAATCTCTAGGTCATGATTCTCCAAGTGTAGTCCCTGGACCGCGAACTTCAGCGCTGCCGACGAACTTGTTAGAAATTCAGATTCTCGGGCCCACCCCAGTAGGGCCCACCCTACTGACTCGTAGCTCCGTGGGTGCGGGTGAGCTTGGGGCCCAGCCGTCTGTGTGATTCTGATGCTGCAGTTCAAGAACCGCTGCTTTAGCCACCAATATTTGTACTTTTAAAAAGCTTCCAGAGATTAAAATATGCCTCCAAGGCTGAGAATCACTGGGATAGTAGTGCTCTATGACTTCTGAAGCCTAAAAAAAGAAGAAATTGCTGGAACAGGAAAACACAAAACTTCTACGTATAGGGAGGCTGCGGCTTCCTATGCCCAAATGCACCTCTGTGAAGAAAATCAGTCCGCGCAGCCGGCTGAGGTGGCGCTTGGTGACTGGAGTGGATGTGGGCGTCTTTCTAGATGAATCACGACCCGTGGCCGCGCCCCACAGACCTGCCCCTCCCGGTCAGTCTGGAAGTGGGTGATGCGGTAAGATAGACTTGCCCGGGGACTGAGGCTCCACACAGAGTCAGAGGTACTAAAGCCCTGCTGGAGAAAGAGTGACCAGACCCCAGAGTTGAATTTGGGATTTCTACTACATAATACTTTATGTGAACTTTTACCTAATAAAGTTCATTAAGATAAATATTCCAAGTGATTGTCCCTAAGAACATCCTGACAAATATATGATTATGACAAAGAAATGCTTTCACTTCATCAAGTATTCAGATGGCATACAATAAATCATTTTCAGCAATTATTTTGGGACCCTCTTCAGGAGTGGCCCTTTAAGAGGCTGATAATAGACATGTGCAAAATTACTGATTTAAGTTAAATGTATAGTTTGAGTTGTCTACAAGTAAGTCCCTTACGAAATTCTTGGTAATTAAATGTGTTAAGTAAGAATAAAAGGCCTATATAATTTTCCCTAGAGTTCAGATAGAGATATATATCTCAGCTATATAAAGTTCTACACGTCAATAGGAATGTCTTTTTAAATTATTTACTATTTTTAAGCTTACCTTTGGCAGGCATGTTAGGAGTGAATGATTTTATTGATATCACTTTATTCAGAAAGAAAGGGTTCTTGCTGTTTATCCCCAGTAACCCGTACTTTAAGAATCACTGACAACAGCCCTGACCAGTGTGGCTCGGTTGGCGGGGCGTCACCCCGAGAACCGAAAGGTCACCCTTCCTGATCAGGGCTCGGTCCTCGGGTGGGGAACGTACAGGAGGCAACAGATGGGTGTTTTTCTCTCACATCGATGTTTCTCTCTCCCTTCCTTACCTTCTCCCTAAAAATAAATAAATAAATAAATAAATAGAATCTTTAGAAAAAGAATTGTTGAAAGTAGAATTATCTCAGAAGAGTAAGTGTTGGAGTTAAAGTCAGCTCACTGCAGTGAGAGCCTCCTAGGTTGAAACCTTTCTCATCGGTCCTCAGCCAGAGGCCACCTCCCGTGTAGTTCCATTTTCAGTTCTACTTTCTGCCTGGAAAAGATGTCCTTTGATGCTTGAATCACCTCTACTGTGTCCCTCTCTAAACACCTCTAGTTAGATGAAACCCACCGCCCCCTGACACAAAGGGTGCACCCAATTTCTGATTTTTTTAATTTATCTTTAGAGAGAAGGGAAGGGAAGGAGAAAGAGAGGGAGAGAAACATCAGTGTGTGGTTGCCTCTCGTGCACCCCCAACTGGGAACCTGGCCCACAACCCAGGCATGTGCCCTGACTGGGAATCGAACTGGCAACCCTTTGGTTCACAGGCCAGCACTCAGTCCACTGAGCCATACCAGCCAGGGCCTATCTCTGTTTTGAAGGTTAGAAAGTCACTCACTCATACTGGCCCTTTACCTCTCTATTGCCCATCTCTGTCTGGCTTCTGGCCCCAGGTCCCATAGCCTACAGCTACACCCTTTACAAATACAGTAACAATTCACATATTTGAAAATTATAGCCAAGATGCAAATTTACTGAGAGCAGTGTAAAGTTTTCTACTAGGATCTAAGAAATAAGCTGCGTAGGTACAAAGTTGGAACAGCACGAGTCAGTGACCCACATGGTATTAGCTCAGTGTATGGAAGAGGGAGCTGAGGCTGAGACGTCTGGGCCGGTGAGACTGGGGCTTGAGCCCAGACCCTGCCGTTCCGCGTTCCGTTCTCGGTCCATCTCTCTGTGATGCCACCCTCTATCCTGTGATGTGCGACCTTTTAGAATTTCCTATTGCTCTTCAGTGTACAGCCTTCCCAGCCAGCACTCTCTGCAAGATGAACTGTCTGCCTGGCTTCCCTTGGCTTCCCTATAGAATGTGGCTTTTTTCCCAATGGCGGAGACCATGCCTTGAATGCAGTCTAATATTTCCCACAGTGTCGCCCACATTGAGACGTGCACGAAGTACTTATTGATGTGAAATGAAAGGTCAGAAATCTTCGTTTTGACAATCCACTGTATATAGAAGCAACAGCATGAGAGACCAGATTATCTCAATCTAAAAATGTGCACTTTTTGCTAATGTGGTCTTACATTACGTATAGTTGCTAGGGCCAATGGTGTGTCTTCGCGAAAAACTTGGCTCACTTACATCTTTTCCCCCAAAGATATGAATGCTGTGAGTGCGGCACTAACAAATGCACGTTTCTACCTTTGGTTACACGTGTCCTGATCAGTGTCTCTGCTTCCAATCTTCCTTTCCCCCAGATATGTCTACACATTTTTTCTACGCTACTCTTCCTACGTAATCAAAAGCGTCTCCTGGCCTTCAGAGTCAATTGCACGCTGTTGGCACAGTTCGGGAAAGCACGGTCCTGCCCATTCCTCCCACTATGATCGCCGTGCAGGCACCACGGCATACCCAGCCAAACGGAGCGAAGTGCGGTTGAGTACACGCTGAGTTCTCCTGCTCTGCACTTGACACACCCTCTCCACTGCCCTGTTCCACTGTGGTATGTTAGTAGGTCCTTCTATAACAAGATCCAGAGATAAAACATGCTTCACCTGGGCAGTGATGACCTGAAAAATACATGCTATATTCAAGGCCATTATTTATAGTTGTTTTTGGAATTCACCCCTTTGAGTTGATTAGCTTTGTTTATTTTTGGTTCTCTTCCAAACTATTTAAAAAAATTTCAAAAGACAACCTACAGACAATAAACTAATCTGGCTCTAACAGGACCATAAATCCTGAGGAGAACACCTGACATAATTCCTTGTTATTCCTTGCACAGAGAGAGTGCCGGCAAAGGGTCCGTCATCGATTTCTTTCAAGTTGAGCTTTGTGAGCTAGATGTCATGGTTAATTTTATGTGTCAGCTTGACTGAGCTAAAAGATACCAAAATAGCTGGTAAAACATTATTTCTGAGCATGTCTAGGAGGGTGTTTCTGGAAGAGTTTATTTAACATTGGATTAAGATCACCCTCATCAGTGCACTGAGCGCCTGAAGAGAACAAAAAGGCAAAGGGAGGGCGCATTTGCTCTCTCTGCTTGAGCTGGGACATCCATCTTCTCCTGCCCTCGGACAGCTGTGCTCCTGCTTCCCTGACCTTTGGACTCTGACTGAGACTCACACCACGGGTCCCCAGTTCTTGGGGCTTTGGACTCAGACTTACATCATCAGCTCCCCTCAGGCCTCTGTACTCAGACTGAGTTTTCCCACTGACTTTTCTGGTTCTCCACTTTGCAGAGGCTGGATGGTGGGACTCCTTCCCCTTCATAATTATGTCAGCCAGTTCCTCTAATAAATCTCCTCTGATCTATATCTATATCACCTATATCTGCATCGATATCCATACCTCATTGATTCTATTTTGGGAGGAGAACCCTGGCCAGTGTAGATTTTGGTACTGGGAGTGGTTATAGAGGAACAGAATTTTAAGGATGAATTTTTCGAATTAGCTCTGGAGTTTTGGGAATAGTCTCGCTAAGATGGTTAGACTAAAACTCTCATGGCTGTATTTCCAGGAGTAAAGAGAGCCCTGGTAGTCCACAGTGCGGACTGTCTGCGGAGATAGGCAAAACGTCTGCACTGCCTACTCCTAATCAACCACTTGTAAGAAGCAACGAGGTAGGTGACTCTGTGTATGATACTCTCAAGCATTTTAGAAAACTAAGGAATATAATGACAGTGATTAGTTAGTTGCTCCTAATGTTACTGGACAAAGTGGTGAAAGAAAAAGATGAAGTCAAGGATTCTGATTCCCAACTCAAGGGCAGCATAAAGTACCTGAAAGCTTCTATTGTGCCCTGAAGGAGAGCCTTATCTCCTGGAGCCACAGAGCTGGAATTGTTGGAAACTCCGCCTGACAGAGTGTCTACTGTTAAAGTGAAGGCACTGGCTGGAACAGAAGGAGGTCCTGTAAGCTGGGGTGGTGATATGTGAGAAGATCCTGATGAAGCTGAGAACACTGAGGCCCTACCTCATGACGATTCTTCTTTGCCAGCGTGAGAGGTCTCCCCACTCCCAGTGAAATGGGCCTCGCCACCCCAGTAAAAACAGCTTCTCCATCTCAGTCTGGAAGGTTACTTGCACCCGTGAGAAAATGGTAATGGCCTCTCCTGAGACACCTGCCGGGCGAGACAACGCTAATTCTCCTCAGCACCCGCCCCACCTCCCCTCTTTCCTTCCAGACCTGTAATTAGACTCAAGTCCCTGCAGGCCCCTAAAGGTGAGGTACCAAATGGGACTTATGAGGAAGTGTGTTACAGTCCAAGAGAACTACTTGAGTTCTTTCATTTATACAGACAGAAAGGCAGGGAACATCCATGGGAACAAATACTAGGAGGTAGGCTAATGGTGACAATAACATAACGTTGGGTCAGGCTGAATTTACTGATATGGGCTCTCTAAGCAGAGATTTTGCATTCACTGTTGCAGCTTGGGAAGCTAGAAGGGGAGCTAGCAATGTGTTTCTAACAGGGAGTCACAGCCCCTGAACACATTCCCAGCCTTGACTGAGCCTACGTACAGACCTAGAGCCCCTTGAATGAAGGGAAAGCCGGGTGCTCTTGGGGAAGGATCTCAGCATACTACCCAAAATTGATTGTGTTCATCTTTCTCCCAGCCTCCCCCAAAGGGGCCTTCGATGAGGGTGATCGTACATGGGGGGGGAAGGAAATAATCAGGCCGTCTGGGACAATCAGACACTGACTCTGAACTGACACTGATTCCAGGAGACTCAAAATGTCCCTGTGTCCCTGTAGGGGAGGGTCTTAGGAGGGTGAGGAAACCAGTGAATTTAAGCTCAGGTTCATCTCACAGTGGGTCTCTGGACCCACCCTGTGGTTATCCCCCCAGTTCCAGAATGCGTAACTGAAGAGACATGCTCAGCACCTGGCAGAATTCTCTCCGTGGTCCCATCACCCATGGAGTGAGGGCTATTGTGATGGGAAAGGCCAAGGGGAATCCATTAGAACTATCTCTACCTAGGAAAACAGGATTTCAGAGAATAGAGCCACCATCAAGGACATGAAAGATACAGGAGTGGCGATTCCCACCACGTCCCCATTCAACTCTCCTGTTTGCTCTGGGCAGGAGACAGATGCATCTTGGTGAGTGACAGTGGATCATTGTAAGCTTAACCAGGTGGCGGCTCCAGCTGCAGCTGCTGCACCAGATGTGGTTCCATTGCTTAAACAAATTAGCACCTCCCCTGGTACCTGGTGTGCAACTATTGATCTGGCTTTTTTTCCACCCTTGTCCATAAGGCCCACGAGAAACTCTTTTGTTTGTTTGTTTGTTTTCAGGTTGCAAGGCCAGCAATACAATTTCACTGCTGTACCTGAGGGTATATCAGTTCTCTAGCCCTATGTCATGATTAAGTTCTCAGGAACTTTTTCTGCCTATCCCTTCTACAAGGCAGCACACTGGTCTGCTAAGCTGGTGACATTATGCTGATTGGACCCAGTAAGTAAGAAATAGCAGCTGTTTTAGGCTTACAGGTAAGCCATTTGCATATCAGAAGGTGGAAAGTAAATCTGACTAAAATCCAGGGCCCCTCTATCTCAGTGACATTTCCAAGGGTCCAGGGGGTTTAAATATCTCTTCAAAGGTGAAAGCTGAGTTGTTGCTTCTAACCCCTCCTCCAGCTAAGAAAGAGGTGCAATACCCAGGGCCTCTTTGGATTTTGAAAGCAACATATTCCTCATTTGGATGTGCTCTTCAGCCTGCCTACCTGGTGGCTTGAAAAGCAGCTAGTTTGAAAGGGGGCCCACAGTAAGAGAAGACTGAGACAGGTCCAGGCTGCTGAGCAAGCTCTTCTGCCACTTGGGCCAGATGATCCAGCAGATTCAATCATGCATGACATGTCAGTGACAGATAGGGGACCTTTCTGTTTGCAACCTTTTACAGCTCGGGCCTTTAGGATTTTAGAGTGAGGGTCTGTCATCATCTGCTGAA
The DNA here is from genome assembly GCA_007922815.1 of Macrotus californicus. Classification (NCBI taxonomy): domain Eukaryota; kingdom Metazoa; phylum Chordata; class Mammalia; order Chiroptera; family Phyllostomidae; genus Macrotus; species Macrotus californicus. The sequence continues at coordinate 55,092 of VMDR010002195.1, forward strand.
AATTACTCTCCTTTTGGAAAACAGCTCTTGGCCTGCTGCGGCGCCTTAGTAGAGAGTGAACGCCTACCTATGGATCACCAAGTTACCATCTGATGGTGCCATCTGACCCACCAAGCCATAAATTTGGGCACGTGCAGCAGCACTCTGTCATCAAATGGAAGTCGTATAAGGGTTATCAGCTCCGAGCAGGCTCTAAAATCACAAGTGTCACAAGAAGGGCCCAAACTCCATAGTCGGAGTGCTGGTGGCACTGCCTTCTCTCTCCCAGCCTGCACCTGTGGTCTCTCAGGGTGTCCCTGCATCAGCTCACCTAGGAAGAGAGCACTTGGGCGGAGTTTTCAGGCTGTCCTACACAACAGGCAGGCACCGCCTGAAGTAGGCATCGGCAGCACTGCAGACCCTCTCTGGGGTGCCCCAGGACAGTGAAGTGAAATCTTCTCAGCGTGCACCTGGTGGTTCACTTTGCTTGGAAAGAGAAAAGGTCAGACATGCAGTTATATACAGATTCATGGGTTGTGGCCAATGGTTTGGCTAGATGGTCAGGGACTTTGAGGGAACATGATTGAAAACCTGGTGATAAAGAAATCTGGACGCTGTTAGAAGTTTGTGCATAATTAGAAAAAATCTTCATATTCAAAATAAACATAATTGGTTCTAAAAAAGAAGAAAGAAATTTGGGGAAGAGGTATGTGAACAGACATGAAGCAAAAGACATGAAGATACTTGTCTCCCATGTAAATGCTCACCAAAAGGTGACCTCAGCAGAGGAGGACGTTAATAATTAAGTGGATCAGATGACCCATTCCATGGATACCAGTCAGCCTCTTAGCCCAGCCCCCCCTGTCCTGGTGCCTTGGGCTCCTGAATAAAGAAGCCACAGTGGCAGGGACAGAGGCTCCGCATGGACTCAGCGATGTGGACTTCCGTTCACCGAGGCTGACCTGGCTGGAATGACGGCTGAGTGCCTGTCTGCCAGCAGAAGAGACCAACACCGAGCCCCCCGCCATGGCACCGTCCTTGGGTGATCAGCCAGCTACCTTGTGACAGGTTGATTATATCGGGCCACTTTCATCATGGAAGGTGCAGCATTTTGCACTTACTGGAATAGACACTCACTCTGTACACAGATTTGCCTTCCTTATACACAACGCTTCTGTCAAAATCACCACCCACAGACCTGGAGAATGCCTTATCCACCATCGTGGTGTTACACACAGCATTGCTTCCAATCCAGGAACTTGCTTCACAGCAAAAGAAGTGTGGCAGTGGGCCCATGATCATGGAACTCACTGGTCATCCACCTTCCTGGAGCAGCTGGCTCGATAGAACAGTAGAAAGTCCTTTTGAAGACCCAGTGACAGAGCCAGGTAGATGGCAATACCTTGCAGGGTTAGCACAAAGCTCTTCAGAAAGCTGCAGACGCATCCTACAGCATCATGTCTCTGATAATCAGGGTTTCTGGTCCAAGAATTCAGGGGAGGAAATGTAAGTGGGACCACTCACTATTTCTCCTAGTGATCCACCGGCAACATTTTTGACTCCTGTCCCCTCTTTCCTTTTAATCCTTACCTGAGGATATGTTTATTGATTTTAGAGACAGAGGAAGAGAGAGAGAGGGAGACAGAGAAACATCAATGTAAGAGAGAAACATCAATTGGTTGCCTCCTGTATGCACCTTGACCAGGAATTGAACCCGAAGTCTAGGTACGTACCCTGACCAGGAATCAAACCCACAACCGTTTGGATGTTCAGGATGATGCTCCAACCAACTGAGCTACAGAGTCTGTTCCCATTTCTTTATGCCCTACTGGCCTAGAGGGCTTAGTTCCCACAGGAGGAACTATGTTCCTGAAGGAACTTCCACCAGGAGACACAACAATAATTCTATTGAACTGGAAGCTTAGATGCCCCCCCTCCACCAACTTTGGACTCTTTATGTCTCTCAATAAATGGGCAATACAGAGAGTTACAGTGCTAGCTGGGATGACTGATCCAGACTAGGGGGATATTGGACTACTGCTCCACGGTGCAGGTAGGGAAGAGTATGTCTGGAACACAGACAACTTCTTGCAGTGTCACAAAGACTCCCACGCCCTCTGGTTAAGATCAATGAGAAACTAGAAAAAGCCAATCTAATCTGGCCGACTAATGGCCCAGTCACTTCAGAAATGAAGGTTTGGGTCACCCCACCAAGTAAGAACAACGACCAGCTGAGGTGCTTCCTGAAGGCAAAGGGAATACAGAGGGGGTAGTGGAAGGTAGTTACGAATATGAGCTACAATCATGTGACCAGTTACAGACATGAGGATGTAATTGTCATGAGTCTTAACTTTTTATTTCGCTATGAATTCATTTGGATGTATAAATACATATATTAAGCAAATATTTTGTTTTCTTTCATAATTCTCTTATCATGTAACATAAGTTGCATCAAATGTTTATCAGTATTTAAATATCATTAGTTTTACATCGTAGTACTGAAGTTTTGGGAAATCAGGAGAGGAGTAAACATCATTGAAGGACCTTATATGCACTCTGCTGGGGGGGCGGGGTCAGCACATGCTTGCTTGTACACAGAATAGGTGTTGTGTTAAGCAGAACTGCAGTCTAATTATTGTCTTTATTTGGAGATTAAGTGTGGTTTAGGGACGTGTGTTTGGGTGCCCAGTGGATATGTGATGAAACTTTGATGGTTAATTTTATGCGTCAGTGTGGACTAAGAGATGCCCACATCACTGGTAATGCATTATTTCTGGGTGTGTCCGTGAAGGCATTTCTAGAAGAGATTAGTATCTGAATCAGTCGACTGAGCAAAGAGGACGGCTCTCACCAACAGTAGAGGGCCCGAACAGAACAGAAATGTGGAGGAAGAGCAAACTTGGTCTCTTTGCTTGAGCTGGGACGTCATCTACTCCTGCTCTTGGACATGGTGCTCCTGGCCCTCAGGACTTCAGCTCAGACTGATTTATGCCACCAAACTTCCTGGTTCTCCAGCGAGCAGAAAACAGATTGCGGCTTCCATCACCACATCGTATACACCCCCCATTGGTTCTCTTTCTCTGGGGAACACTAACGACTACACTAGGAAAAGTCTACTGACCTACCTTCTTATGAACATTCTGATCTATCCTCCAGCCAAATGGTGTTGTTGAGAATAATGAGAAAAATAATGCTGACTGATTTCTACTGGGAGCTTTGCTATATATGCCCGGCACTACTGTAAGGTTTTCACTTGTGTACTTTTATCCACAAATCTCTGCGTTCCTGTGAAGTTGTTACAATTTTTAATGAAAAGACTGGGGCTCAGACAGGTCGAATAGCTTACCCAAGGTCACAGAACTAAGAAAGAGTAAAACGACACTTAAATCCACGTAGTCTGATCCAAAGCCCTGGATTTCGATCACCATGAAACTGTGTCCTCAGCTTCAAGGATCTGTGAATGCTCATTCTAGGTAGATGGGATCATACATTCTATTTCATTAGTATCGGATCTGTCTTCAAGACCAAAGGCCTCTGGGGATGACTCCCCACATCCAAGTACACAGAAATAAACCACCTGATAGTGCTCAGATTTTGCTGTGGTTCCCCATCTAGCTCTACCTGTGGCCACCTAGTGGGCTCTTTCTGTTGCTTTTTCAAAATAGATATGGCGTGTCCTGGAGATTCTGATTGAGTTGGTCTGGGATGACTCGCCAATGTCAGTAGTTTTTAAAAGCTAGGTATTCTAATGAGAGCCGCTGTGGACCCGGGCTGCCATGAATAAGTGGACTAAGACTTTACTTTCATTGAAGAGGAGTCTACAAACCCACTCGTTGGAGTGCAGTTAGTTCTCTAGAACAGAGAGAGAGTGCTAGGGCCATCTCTCGGTCTCCAGCCGCATTCACAATTAGGTGTCACTCTGGTTTAGAGCCCACCCTGCTGCCTAGAGGAGGGAGGAGAGGCTACAGGGGCAGCAGAGGGCCTTCAGCCCGTAGCGAGTCCCTGATGCACCCATGGCCTGGCTGAGGCCCAGCAGGCAGGTGTAATCAGAATTTCCCAGGGAATATTCAGAGCAGATCCCTTAGCAAGCACGGCTTCTAAATTTGTCCTCAAGGATGATTAATCTGTTTAAGCAAATTCCTAGAGCATAATTAAGATGCTCTAATCAAGGAAAGAGGTTGTTATGCAGCAGCCTCGGGCACTGATTTGGTGGCAGGAGCTCGTGACCAAAAGGCCTCAATAACCTCTTGGAAGCAGTGAAGGTGACAGAGCGGGCTGAGCCAGGCAGGAGGGAGCAGGCCACTGGGAGGTCATGGATACCCAAGGCAAGACGTCAGGGAAGGCAGAGGGGTCAACCAATGGAACACGGGGGAGGGCGAGGGCAATGAACCTTCAGATTTGGGGTTCAGGTCATTGATGGCCTTGGGAACAGCAGCAATGTGTGGGGAAGTGTTGCTCTTTCAGAAGAAATAGTTCAGGGGAGGTAAGGGTTGGCTACCTGGAAATCAGTGGGCATGTCCAAGACTGGAAAACTGTGTGTTGGGGTCCCTTGGGGCATGTTAATAAAAGGGGGCTGGAGGCAGGGCTGACTCTCCTGCACGTGACCTGCAGGTGGACGATGATGGCTCACATCACGTCTCTGGGCCCTAGTGAGTGACGGTGATATGTCCAAGTCGGAGCGTCACAACGGCATTGGTCTTGTCCCCATGTGGGCTGGGCCTTGGGGCACTGCTGTTGTGCATGTGAGGGACATGCTGACCTCCTCACTGGCCCAGGTCTCAAATTACAATGACAGGCAGATAACCCCTTCTCCTCTTCTCTCCTTGGCAGAGAATAGTGCAGGTAGGGAGGACAGGGCCCCCCTGCCCCCACCCCCATCCCAGAAGATGCCCGGGTGGGAGAAGCCTGGAGATGGAGGGGGAGAGAGGACTTGGGGAGAGAAGGAGAAGGCACAGTGGGACCCTTTGATATTTCTAACCTCATTCATCTCTGTCTCTGGTTCATCAGCGCCCACCACGGACCCTGTCCATGGTGCTGCATCACTCTGAGAGGGATAACACCGCATCTTGCTAGTCCCCTCCTTCAACCAGCTACCTCAGGTCAGGCCCAAGTCACTGATGAAAATGCACAGCCCTCAGTGGGTGCTCTAATTTCTCTCTTAGCCTGCATGTGGTCCATTAAATGAAGCACTCTTTACACCCAGCTTCTTAACACACAAATGGCTCAGAGAGCTGCATGGCCAGAGTAGGAAAGGTGGTCGGGAGATCGTCCTCCCCCTTCCTTGGGCTGGGAACTGGAGCCCTCTCACCCTTAAGTCTCAGCTGGTGTCGAGGGTCCCCGTGGTACAAACAAGGGCGAGGGAAATGGGGCCGCTACAGATGCAGGGGGGAGCATCACCACAGGTGCCTCTGCCGTGTACTCAATGGCTCAACTCCCCGCTGGCGCATTCCTGCCCTCCCAAGACACTGGGCCTCGTTTCTGAATTTAGGGTCCAGGTAAAGTACAGGGAAGTGGGATCAAGTGTATGAGGCCCGTGTCCACAGGCTAGAGATGCGTTTTCTAGGAATTCCGCATAGATACTCAGCTGGAAGGGAAGGAGTGCTTCACCCTGGAGAAAAGCCACGTCCCTCTGGAGGGGGCCACGGTAAAGGGATCAAATGCACGCCTCCAAAGTGAAATTAACTGGAGCAGGAAGAGCAGCCAGTGGGTACTTCTCTAAGATCCCTGTCTTCCTTGCCATCCCCACCCCCTGAGTTAATCGTCTCTGTTCTCCCGTTCAAGGGCCCCTTTGAGTAGCTCACACCGTCCTGTTTCCTATTCAAATGTTTTCGAAGGTTTGTTGACTAATATTGAAGACAGATTCCAACTCCCTAAAGAGGGCAGCCAGGAGCAATGTCAACAGCATTAATGCTCTACAAACACAAGATATGTTTAACTACAATATTTAAATACAAAAGCTATGTTTTGGTACAGAGTACAGACAAAAATGCGCTGCTGCTTTTAACTTCTGAGAACTAGTGAGAGGTACCAAAACTATTAAATTGCCACAGACATTTTCCCTAGGAAAAATCTGTCAGGGTGCCAGGTACTCATCCCAATTGTTTTCCTAAATTGGCTGAGTGTTTAACGCTGTTTCCCCCCAGCCCCCGCCAGTGGGACAGCTAGCCTCCTGAAGTACGAGTCTCTCTCTATTCCTGCCGGACTAGAAGTGTGCTGTCATCGCTGGACAGACAGGGAGGGCCGATGGCAGGGTGTATGTGTGGCCCGATCAGCAGGTTACAGCTCTGCCCGCCTTTCAGGCTGACAGCCCAGCTCCTCTCAAGGTCATAGCGAAACACACAAACATACGGTCCCTCGTCAGGAGGCTCTGATGTTCTGGGATGGAGCTGCCTGAAAAATACCAAATTATAACCCCTTACTCTCCGGGTCAGACACACAGAACAGGGAGGCTTAGAGCATGGGGAAAAACTATGGTTTCTCCCTGACCATATATTTCAAAATAATACAATAAGATGTATAACAAGTCAAGGCTATTTTGGTGCCATCAAAAAATACATGTCCAAAAATAAATAAGTAATAAATAAATACATGTCTATCCTGTCCCGTGTAGGTTAGTTGATTGGAGAATCATCCTGCAAACTGAAAGGTCGCAGGGCACATGTTTGGGCTGAGGGTTTGGTCCCGGTGGGGAGTGCGCAGGGAGCGACACATAGATGTCTCTCTCCCTCCCTCACCCTCCCTTCCCCTCTCTCTAAAATCAACAATCATGTCCTCAGGTGAGGATTTAATACATGCATGCATGTCCTATGCCAGATACCTTCCATTGCTGCCCTGGTCCACTCCCCACCTTTCTGTGTCCTGCTCTGTGTTCTGGAAGCCTCAGTGAAATAACTGCTCAGCAAGTTCTTCAGTTCTAGGGTTTCAGTTTGGCTGGTGGGGAGCAGCGCAGGAGATGAGAGGGAGGGAGCCGAGTGACGCGGACGACACCGTGGGCTGACTGTGGCTATCGTCTGCCTTTCCCACTCAGCTCCAAAGTGTCTCCAAGTTCAAGCTCTCCTTCCAGGACCTAGACCTTTCGGGCCTGGGAGGGAGGTGAGGGTCGCAAGGCCCATTGTTACTAGCCTTGCTCTGCCTTTTGTGGTTTCCCTACACCTTTGTAAATAGTTCTCTTATTAAACACAAATTTGCTCAATTTGAATATGTCCTCTATTTCCTGCTGGGACTTTGTTAATAAATATCATATGCCAAATAATTTTTTTTAAGTATTTTTGGCCACAAAGATTTGTGGATGTCTTAAAAATATCCTGAGCTTTTTTCTAGAGTAATCGAGCGCCTCAAGAGAGGGCCATTTGTAATGAAAACAGGTCTTGAATCTCCCAGGCAAGAGCATCTGCCCTGACAGCAGACATCAGGGCTGCTGTACTGAAGTGCAGACGGCCACGGGCAGCCAACGTAGGAGAGAGAGCAGGGTGCCGGCATTCGAAGGCAAGAGAATCAATACTTTTGTACAAAAATTCAAAGAGTGATGACAAGTTCTAGTTCAGTAATATTGAAGATTATAAATAATTAGGAAAATCTCATTAAATAAAAGTGATTGGGATTTCAGCACTGCCATCAGAAACAGTATAAAGGAATAGGACTATATTATCAAATTTTGAAAGGTCTGTGCTTACTCGGACATTGACCCATGCCTTCTCTCTCTCTCTGTGCGTCATGGATTTTCTCCTTCCTACAGAAATGAAACACAGGCCAGGCCCCTCTCCACAGACAACGGCGTGCAGGTCTGCAGTGTACCTGCTGAGTCCCCGGGTCGCAGACGGAGTTCAGGACACGCGTGGAGGGCAGAAATGAGGCCTCTGCTCCTGTTATCTCCCACACAAAGTTCAAGCCTTCGTTCTCGGTATTTGCCGAGTGGATGGATAAACGAATCTGCAGGAGAGTGAAGCTCTGTCACTTCTCGAGGTAGATTCGTGCTTCTCAGATGTTGTTTTCCAGGCTTAATGAATGTCGTGTTCCCTTCAAACGGGTGTCAGCAGAGTGGTCAGGTTCGAAAGTCCTTCCCCCAAATACTGCAGTGGTTTGGTCAGAGGACCGGCCCCGCCCCCACCCTGTTCAGCTGATCAGGACCTTCTGGTGATAACGTGTCTCGATAGAAGAGAACCACCAGATTCTCTTGCATCTAGAACCAAGCCGGAGCACCTGTGTAAGTGGGTAGCTGCCCCCACGGAGAACTTTCTATTTAATTTGCATGCAGTGGTTACCAATCTTTTCTGCATATGGACCAGTTCAGGAAAAGGAAAAGTTTGCCATGACTTATTTTTTTCATTGAAAAGTTGTTTTAGTTTTTGTTTTTTCTTCCTCTGAATCCCAAAGGAAGAACATTGTATTTTTTCACTTAGTTTGTTAAACAGAAGAATGCCAATAAGAAAATTAACATTGTTTTTAGCCAGTAAATTGTGTCTTTTTGAAGATATTTGAGAAGTCTATACATGGGGGAGACTGTCCAAGACTGGAAATCGATCCAGTGACCCTTTCATTTGCAAGCCACACCAGCCAGGGCTCTCCGTGTCTTTTATTAACGTGATCATCCATTTCTTTTCTCTGTGTAACATTCCATTGTATGGAGGTACCAAGGTTTGTTTATCCATTCACCTATTGTAGGGCATCTTGGTTGATTCCATTTTAAGGCATTCATTCACTCATTCATTCATTAGCTTCTATAAACATTCACGTGTAGGTTCTTGTATGGATACGAAGTTTTCAACTCATTTGGGTAAATACCCAAGGGGACAATGTTGGATCATATGGTGAGCCTATGTTTAGTTTTATGAGAAACTGCCAAACCATTGCAAAGTGGCTATACCATTTTCCTTCCACATTCTCTTCAGCATTTGGTATGCCAGCATTTAGGACTGTGGCCATTCCAGCAGGAATATAGTTGTAGCTCATTGTTGTGGTCATTTGCAAGTCCCTAATGACATAGGATGTGAGCATCATTTTCTATGCTTATTTGCCATCTTTATATCCTTTTTTGTGAAGTGTCTATTCAGATGTTTTGCCTACTTCTTAATTGGGTTGTTTTCTTATTGAGTTTTAATACAGATACGTGTTTGCAAATATTTTCTCCCAGTCTGTGTCTTGCTTTTTTGTTCTATTAAAGCTTTCTAGTTTTTAAACCACTATATTTGTATGTAGAATTTTAGAGTTTACAAATTTGTTCAAATGTATTATCTCCTTGCATACACAAAACAGCCCCTGAAAGTCGTCGTTGTAGTGCCCACAATTAGAGATAAGGAAACAAAGGGGAGAGGTGACCTGATTCCGGTCACGGGGGTGGGATGAAGGAAAAGGGTCTGCCTCCATCAATGGGATGTTTGGCTGCCGGTTGTCATGTGCTGATGCTGTGCAGGCTGGCACTATAGGACAAAATGGCTCCCCCTCCTCCCAACTTGGCTCTCTGACTCCTGGGGGTGTCTCTTTTCTGCTTGTGCCAGGCTGAACATTTAAATAGAAGAGGATCCTTGTTTTCAGAGATCCTACATCTGGCAGGCCTCACCTCACTTCCCTCACTTAAAGGAATCCTCTCCACTACGTCTCAGCCCCCACCTTGGGGGTCCTGTGGTCTGGATCCCATGGGGAGCAGCTACTGTGAGACAAGAGATTTCCAAAGATCTTTGTTTAGAGTTCAAAGCGATTGTCCTAAAAACTCCTTCTCTTGCTTTGGCAAAAATATAAACAACCCCCCCCCCCCAAACAAACAGCCACAAACAATACCCAAACAAAAAGATAGAAACCCTGTCTCTTTGTGAACTGACATACTGCATTTTGGCTCAATTGTGAACACTCTCGAGGGGCTGCTGATCACTGCCTTGCTCTGCAGTCTCAGCCTCTCAGGAGGAGGGTACCACACGGAGGGGCTCATGGGCACCAGCTGAGTGAACTCAGGGCATCGCCAGTGTAGTAAAAGGGTCGTGATGGGAACGCTGCTCTATGGATAATCCCAGTGACCTCCAGGCACAGGGGACCACATGCCAACTTCTGCCCACCTGATGCCTCTGAGCGTGACATCTTTTTGGAGCTTAGAGATGTTAGGTACCCTTTCTTCTTACTGAATCAAATTACATCAACAATACTAGTAATTAATCGGAGTAGTAAGTGCCGAGGGTGATGTCAATAGGAATTGGCAGTGTCCGTGAGGGTGACCGGAGAAGAATAGTCGGGACTTGACAACCTTTCTTTTCCCTCTGGAAACAAAATTGCCTGGTCCTGGTTATACCCGTCATTCCTGGCTCCCCTGGCCACAGAACTCTCAGGGTAAGTCCAGTGGGTTGTTTCCTGAAGTAGGAAGACCTGACTCTTCGATAACATGTTTCATTTGCAAACAACCTTTAATGACACTCAAAGGCCTTCCCATGAGAGAGAAATTTCCTCCAAACTAAGAGAGAAGTTACCTGGGCAGGGTGGCCTTCTTCAGTAAGGTTATTTTTATGTTCATTGGGCTAATGGTTTTTGCCCAGTAATACATTTAAATTGCTTTTCATTTCATAGTTATGCTTCACTATCACATTCAGAGAGCCACTTTCTTCCTGAGCATAGCTGGCAATGCCATCCAGTGTGCGATGACAGCGCTGTCCTTTGGAAGTCATTTGAAATAGACCCGGTCTCAGCCATCTCAGGAGAATATTCTCCGGCTGATAATCACAGCCAAGTGGAAAGTATGAACGAAGTCAGGTTGGCTGGTAGCTCTCTCTCTCCCCGGCTCCCAGGGCGACGGTGTGTCTATTGATCCTGGAAGGAGCCAGACAGCCAGCCTCCGAAGGCACGTGAGAAATAGGTCCCCAACTCAGGCAATTCATGACATGCAGGGAGGTTGAGAGGAGGCTCTCTTCAAATGATCTATAAACCGAGTCTCACTTATCTGGTATGAATAGCAAAAAATAATAATAAACAAATACATACATACATACATATATAAATGAGGATGTTCTGCAGAAAGGGGCATAATTAGGTGAATACAGCCTCGCAGCTCCTCAGTGAGACTGGCAGCCAGCTCACGGACAGTTGGGGAATGAAACATTCTTTCTGAAACTGGAGAAGGTGGATCAGGCTGTTCGGCAGATTTGAAACATACATAATTCTATTTAAACATCTTGGGTAATAAGTCCAACATCAGGGTTACAGAATACTAGCTTAATTTTTTGAAAACGGAGGTAAAGACAGAAGGAGAAGTGCCCGTTGCTAGCGGTTACTTTGTATCCGAGGGACACAAGTCGTTGTTCACGTGAAATTGGATCACCCTTCTGCCTGATTTCAAACTGAGAACTGTGTGTGCATGCGGTACGTTTTGAAGGTTTAAGCTGAAACAAGATTAACATTTAAATTAATAAGTTTTATCCTTAATATATAAAATCGACTAGGAAGAAAATAAAAGGGGCCAAGAAATGGGAACCGCATCGCCACATGGTTGGTTCTCTCGTCTTTGGTGGGGGCGAAGGCGGGCTCTTCCCCGGGCAGTACTGCTCACCAGGTGACTCATGGCTGGGTTCGTCCTGCCGCCGCCAATTACTGATGCTGCTGTCTGCGGTAGGCTCCGAAGCCGGGATAGATTCTATCTAAAATAGATCTTTGGCTGAGGAGCAGGTGGTATTGGTGGCAAGCTAGAATGTCACGCAAAGGCAACTTGGAAAAGTGCACACCCGGGCCAGAAAACCATTTGTTTTTGAAAAGAAGGCATATGGAATATTGGATGTGTGGGTAGGAGTTAAAGAGGAGCCCAAAAAAGTGATTCACATGGGTAAACGCCCACACGTAGAAGGAAGAATCTTGGTCCGATTCCAGTTTGAGCGGTGTCTGAGGGAGAACTGTGGCATGGTGACCAGTCAGTCCCTGGGCACTCCTGTTAGCCTCCCGGGTCCTGTTTCAGGTGGGCTTGTGGAGCGTTGGAACCTTCCCTGCTGCTTCAGCCACAGTCCTTGGCATACAGTAGGTTCTCGGGAAGTGTCGCTCCATCTGTGACCCTCTCGTCTGAAGTCCGATCTCTGGGAAGTGGGGGCGATGAGGGAAGACTTTTGGCAACACACATCTCACTGACAGTCTTCAGGGGCCACAAACAGATGCTCGATGAACTTCAAGTTTAACTGTTCGATTTCCGGAGGCTTTTCTAGTGTCTTCCACAAATGTCAGTGCACACCTGAGAAAATCAGCTTGCTTCTTAAAGCAGATAACTTTGGAGTTAAAGAATGTCACTATTGATCCCCCAAAAGGCTTTTGTTTTTGATTTTTTGGTGGGTTTTTTTTTTTGGTTGTCAAATGATCTGTAATTGAAATATTTTCCTTTGTAGTTCTTAACGGGCCAGGCATTCCACTGCACCACTGCTGATGTCATCTATGACGCCACGAGGGTGGCTGCCATCAGCGTTGCAGCCCACAGACTGGGCAGTCCCCCTGGTCTCTTTAATGGTTCCAGAGAGTCCTGTAGCTAAAGATCGGTGCCATGTCTGTTGGGCAAGGTTGACAATCTCATTAAAAGTGAAATTTCCACTGTACTTAATGTTTTTTGTCTTTGTTTTTTGTTTTGTTTCTTTCTGTTTCGTGGTGATTCTTTGAGGATTTTGAGGATCAGCGCAGAGGCAGAAGGCGCTGTATCATGTGGGCCTGTTGGCTCTGAATGGTCATTGTCACTGTGATTCTCAGCCCTTCTGCCCTGGTTGCTTTGGTGATGTCATCGCAAACCAACTTGTTGGGAGACAGCCCCAGGGGGACAATCCTGGGGGCCAGGGCAGACTTGGCACCGACTTCCCCACCCGTGCACCTCGGGTATATGACTTTGATCTTGTTGGGGTCAAACTTGAGCGGCATGGTGAGGGAGGCTTGTGAGGGATGAACCTGGATTCGGGACAGCTGAGGAAAGGTGCACCTTTTCCTCCTCTGAGCCAAAAGCTGAAGGTAAAAAGTGGATTTTGATGTGGCCACGGTGAGGTGAATGTTTAAAGAGTAGACCCAGGCAAGACAAAGCTAAAGGAATATATCACCGCCAAATGAAATGTTAAAGGGTCTTCTTTAAGAAGATCAAAAATATAAACAATAAATGGCAACAAATATATATCAACAACTGAATCTAAAAAAAAAAACAAAAAACAAAAGAAACAAGTAGAACAGAAGCAGAATCATAGATACAGAGAATGTTTTGATGGTTACCAGATGGGAGGGGAGTAGGGGATGGGCCAGAAAGGTGCAGGGATTAAGAAGTATGAATGAGTTGTTACAGAACACTCATGGGGACGTAAAGTACAGCATAGGGAATTGAGACACCAAAGAACATGTATGCATGACTCATGGCCATGGGCAACGGTGTGGGGATTGCCTGAGGGCATGGGGTCTGGGGGAAATGGGTGGGCTGGGTGGAGGGGGCGAAGGAGGAAATACTGAGACAACTGTGAATAGCATAATCAATAAAATATAATTTAAAAAAGTAGATGCACAGCCTTCAGTATTCCCAAAGGGGAAGTAATCCTTCAGAGTCCTAGATAAAAATAGGTATTTTCTGTGGTAAAGCCTTTTGAAAGGCTGGGGATTAGCAAAGGAAGACTCGGGCGCCCAGTTTAGACCCAAGCTGAAGTGGCAGCAGCCCACATCAAACATGAGAGTCCTTCCCAGCAGCTGCTTTTCACTCCAGGAATTCTCCTGGTGCGAAGGATCTGCTGAGTCATTTGCCCTGCCATAAAAAGTCTTCGTTATCCTCACTGGAGGAAAAAATAAGCACAAAGACAAATCTAAGAATGCTTTTTCAGGGATTCGGAAGAGGGTGTGCCATCGTTGAAGAAACACACCAAGCCTGGAAGAATTCAATGTCAACAATACGCACGAGTCGGGACTAAGGTGAAGCAGGTGAGGTACAGTGAACTACGAGGGAAAAGAAAGTCAGGGAACCACCAGTCTGGCTGCCAAAATCACCTCCGAGGCCGAGTGCTCAAACCACACTGCTCGACCTTCCGATTTCAGTTATTCCCAAGACCATTCCCAGGCTGTGCTGTGTGGTGTCAGCCCTGGAATCAGCCAGCGCAGGGCGGGCATCAAGGAAAGGCATTGCTTGCCCCTTGGCATCATGTCTGGCCTCAGACATCTAAAGCCTTGTCTTAGCAGCACCATGTTTTCTTTTTCTTCTTGTGCCAAGGTCTCTTGTATGAAAAAGAATTTTCAAATACAACTCTTTTAAAAAAGTACAGCAGGAACACATACCCATTTCTTTTCTTACAGTCTTGTAAGTGCCAGTGATCAAGTTTCAAATGCATTTATATGTAACTCCCTTCGGAGAGCCTTTGCTTTCCTTGCCCAACCTCATTTATACTGCATTTCAGGGGAGAATCTGACCCCCGGAAGGTTGTCTCGTTTGCTGCTTTCTAGGCATCCGACAGTAGCCACTCAGAGCAGACTTGCCGAACGAGCGGATTCTTGGAGGAGTGAGACCTAAGCAGTTTAATGGACACGGGGTAGCAGAACTTCTCTGGAGCCAGAGCAAGGGAGGTGATATATTTTCATGGGCTTTGTTATGGAGAAGTGGAATGAGGCACAGTTTTGAAGCAATTTTTTTCTAACAATACAGTTTTGATTTCAATTGATATACAGTACTGGTTTAATGCAGGCGAGGCTGGCTAGCATCAGTGTGTTAAATACTTCTATTCACAAAAGGGGTTTAGATTTTCAAGGACTCGGGCAGAATATTGTTCTTGCAGTTTTAATATACTGATGTAAGTCCCCAAGCCAATGTTTACTGTGGGAGAAGGTGAAAATTTCAAATTGTTTTACAAAACGTCTATCCTTCTCCAGTATTTATCGGAAGGGTTATATGTATATCTTGGAGAAAACTTTTACAAATTACTATCAGTACTGACTTCCTACTAAATATATTTCAATAAACGTTTCAAATTAAATGGTAACCAGTACCTATCTCGTATTATACTTCTATTGTTTGTATACTTTTTCCAATGCTTACATGTTTTTTTTTGCTCGCCGTTTTTTTTCTTTTGAATCATTTTTTTATCAATGTTCAAATACAGTTGTCTCTATTTCCCCACCACCACTTCCCACGCCAACCCCCGCACCCCGCCCCAGCCACCCCCACCTCCCACCCTCAATCCTACCCCCCTTTGGCTTTGTCTCTGGGTCCTTTATACATGTTCATGGATGACCCTTCCTCTTCTTTACATGTTTATTTCTGGAAGAAAAGAATTTTATCTAATTTGATTTTCAGAAGCACCACAGATATGGTGTCCAATAGAAAAAGATTAGGAAAAAATAATCATTCTACTTGAATATATTTCTTGGAAATATTTCCATGCTGGCTTTAAAACCATGTTGACTTTTGACATTGAACCTTAAAAGGACCACGTATGTGAACTTTTCCTTTTCCCTTTTTGTCCTCCATCACCCAACACACTGAGAATCCTCACATTTCTGTTCTGACTCTGCAATACACAACCCCGAGACAAAATGACCTTTTGTAAAATTCCCAAGGATAAGAGCTCTTCAGCTGGGGTAGACGTTAAAGTAAGAATGATCACTTTCTCTCTTCCAGCAAGGGATTTCATTTTATGCTTTAATTTCTGGCCTATTAACCCAGAATTCCAGATTTAAAAATCTTTGGCACCGGTCTTCCAGAGGTCACCTACAATTTTGTCTCTGCCTCTGCCCTAAATTTCACTCTTGCAAGTCTGGGGAAGAAAACTGGGAACAAGGTTGGAGGGAAAAGTGTAAAGGACATACAAAAGTTTGTGAAAGTTTTATATGAAATCATAAAAGCTTCAGCTCTTGGCCCTTGTCGACATTCAGTCCCACAAAGAGAGACTATACAAGAACAACATGCTAAGGAAGGGCTTTGGTCAAGTTAAACCTCTGGGAAACTGTGGATCAAAAAAGGTAAGTATAGAAATACCCAATTTAAAGTGTCTCCTTCCCCTGGTTGGCGTGGCTCAACCTGTGAACAAAAGGGTCACCAGTTTGATTCCCAGTCAGGGCCCATGCCTGGGTTGTGAGCCAAGTCGGGCCCCCAATAGGGGGCATGTGAGAGGCAACCACACACTGATTCTCTCCCTCTCTTTCTCCTTCCCTTTCCCTCTCTCTAAAAATAAATACTTTTTTTTTAAAGTGTTTTCTAACTCCAAATAATCTCCACTCCAGAACTACTGTTCTTGTGGCTCATGGATTCCTTTTGCTTTAGACGGGAAATAAATATTTTTGGAATTGTGACGTGATACATAAAAAGTAAAAATTGTTCATATCAAAAGATTTGTTTTTAAAGGCTGCATCTAAAGTATTTATACATGAAATCGCACTTCTGGGACAAACGTACCTGCGGTTGTGGGATGCAATGGAGGAAAATGGGCAAAACACAAATGAAACAGAAGTTGAGAAGATGTTATTTGCTGAAGCTAGGTGATGGGTAGGTACATGGAGTTCAATATACTACCTTACTATTATATTTCTCCATAATTCCAAAAGGTGAAGTTTTCTGATAAATTATAATAACTTTGTCATTTCAGGATGTAACGCAATGGAGTATTAGTTTTAGCTTGTTAAGAACCATTTTTTTTTCTTTGAGATTTCATGTCCTACCTGAAAAGGTGTAACTGTCTAATACATGTTGGACCATAAAACCACATACATGTACATTGTGCCACATTTTCATCCTAACAGCATTAATATTCTCTGGTATGGAGCCCCTCACCCCGACGGGACTCTCAGTACTCCGAAGGAAGTGAGTGCACTGTGGTGTGAGAAAAGTGTAACTCATCAGGCAGGCTGACTTCAGAGGAAAACCTCAGCAGTGCTTCATACTGAGTTAGCTATGAGCATTTAGCTCCGCCCCACACCATCGTATCTCCTGAAACCGCTCACCACTAATGCATCATCCCTTAACACGGGGAATACAAAGAAAGTTATACTTAGCATCTTTTCAGTATACTTTAACATATCTGCCTTCGAGTTGAAATAAAAATACAACAATGATTACCACTTAATGAGCATCTCCATCACAGGCCCTATGCCAAGATTTTTGAATCTATTCTTTTAATCTCAGCAATGGAGTGAGGAGGCATTAACACCACCATCATTTAGATGAGCGAAGTGTGGTTCAGAGATGAAAACACCCTGTGGTAAGTTGGTAGAGCCAGAATTTGAAGCCAAGTCTGTCTGAATGCAAAGCCTGTTTGGTATAGTTATACCAAACAAGTATTCGTACTCTGTATTATTCCAAAGGATATAAAAAAGAAAAAGAAAAACCCCCCACATATCCAAGGTCCTAAGGTTCAGGAACAGCATACCCAGCAAATCTGAGGTCCGAGCTTATAGTTTAGGTTACAGTCTTGATATCACTTGCGTAAGTTGTGCTAGCTCAGGGAAAGGCAGTGCACTTCTCCAATGGGGCACCTCAAAGACTGTTGTCCTGAAGAGACTACACCCTATCTTCTTGCCTCTGGCCGGCTGATTTCGGTTCCACAAGCAGGGAAAGCAACCCAGCTGCTCGGACCATGGTGGATTGGAGAGCAGCAGTTTAGGGGGGACGATCATTTGACCCCCTGAAATAGTTCACTTTTATGAAAGCACTGTCTCTGTTTTTAGTAGGCACGGTATACGGAAGGCACATACTCTATGGCCGGTAGTGTGAACACATAAAGAAATATATTTGAGTATCTTTAAAATATTTCAAATTTTTATTAAATATTTTTATTCAGTTTTAAGATCACAGTTAAAGTACTTTAGCATGTTATACACATGACTTACATGTGCAATTTTTAGAAATATCAAATTAAGTATAAGATTTTAAAGAAAAAAATTATATAAATGTGTATATTGACTTTTACTACACATACATCTAAGAAAGCAATAATTCTGTTGTACCATTGAGAAGAAATCATTTATTACATGGCATGTTTACACCAACTCGAAAGAGAACCAAGCCAATCTCTGAAAGCCCAAAAAAGAAAAAAAAAAGAAAGAAAAGAAAAGAAAAGAAAAGCAAAAAGAAAACTGCTGAAACTGTCAACAGACCTAAGACCTGGGAGCCAAATGAAGCCGTGGTTAATTTATGACAAGTAAGCAGTTCAAACCTATCAGAAAAGTTCATCATCTGCTATGTGGAATCTCAGGTGGTTTTAATTCTTTTTTTGGATAAATTCCTGAGAGCAAGAGACTTGTTTAGTGCTAACAAAATAAGAAAAACATTGCTGAGCATGTGCTGAGCTCCATGAACCTTCCCCACCCCCAGTCCTGCCTCTCGGAGCTGGAGGCGCTAACGCGAGGAGACGTCAGGGGACAGGAGCCAGCCCCTCCTCCGGGGGCCCCAGGAGAGCTGTTAGTCTGTGAAGCATGCGTGCCTGTGATTGAGAGCTTGTGAGGTAAGATTTGCAGTGTCGGGGGGAGGGTTGGGAGGCCTGGGGTTAGGTTCTTGTTACTCGGTAAGCAGCTCTGGCCTAAGTTACAAGAAGATCTTTGGAAGTAGTAGTTATGTTCCCAACTGATTCTGCGCACAGAAATGAATTTGAGGGCAGGGTCAATTCTGACCGCTGACTGCAACAAGAAAACAGTGGCCATGGAGCTCTAAGCACAGGGTTTCCTCTGTTAATTTATTCCTGTAACTCACACCACCACAAATAAAATTTGGCCAGGAGAGGAAACTTTTTTTTTAAGAAAATGTGTATTTTTTGGAAGAAAAGCTTAGTGTGCACAGATGGAGGTGTTTGACAGAATTGGATGTATTTGTCTTATTTACTCTTTTGTTGCTTGTGTGTTCTGAAATGCAAGGAAGATAATGTCCCCAGTGAAAAGAACAAAGTCATTCATTACGGAGTATAATAAACTCAGGTGTCACTTCCAAACTAAAGCAATGCAGTCCATCAAACCCTGAATACTTGACCAGGCGTAACTGGTAAGATGAACTGAACAAACGGTCTCTCTTTATAAAGTATAGTGCTAGTGAATCTAAGTCAGGTCATTTTTAAGAATCCCAAAACTCAAAAACAAAAATCCAAATCTAATTCTTTGGGAATGCTTGTATAAATAAACGCAACATCTATTTCACAATTAGTACACTCTTCATAAGGTGCAAAACAAGGTCCTACGGGGGGAAAGCTAAAATTTAAGTTCACCTAGCAGTCACTCTGAATACTTTGTAGGTCAAATGGAATAACAGCATTCGCTTCTACTGCCCGTTTTCAGCGATACACTTTTCTCTCTGGAGAAGGCGGTTTGTGAGTCAAAACACTGCAGCGGAAGATAGTGGCACTGAAGGCAGAAGCAAAACAAGACAAGCCTTTGGAACAGGACTTAACTGAAATCAACGTTTAAAGCCGAGGTAGCCCATTAGAATTGGCCTTATCTGAGGGCTCTGTGGAGCAGTGCAATCAAAGGCGAATCTCTTCCTCAGCATCGCATACGCCCCAACGTTCCTTGTACAACAAGCGAGGACCCCAGGCCTCTCGTGTCTTCCTTCCTTCCTTCCCCTCGGTGAAGAGGTGGCGCTTCTCCCTGGCGCACGGGCGCTGGCCTCCAGCCTCCAGCTGCTGGTCTCCAGAACACTTAGGATTCGTACAGTAGTTTAGCAGGCAGCATGGTCCCACTGCTTCACATTAATGCCAAATGCCGAATGTGGAACAGAGCTATTTGACAGTTCCCCTCCCGCCCCTCCCCCCCACACTCTGCATAAACAAAACATGTCATTCAGTTTTCAGCTTCCTCCTGGCTCTGCATCAATTACTAACTTGCTTGAGCTCTTACATAGGTACGAACACTGTCAGACGACCAGCCAAAGATGGCAGCGTGCAAACAAAATTTTACGACTTAGGCAGGGTAGCATCTGACTTGACAAGAAAATGATAGGATTAGACATCTTGGATGCTAAGAAGCCAGACCAGTTCAGATGCTCCTGGTTCATAGTGTTCACTTTTTTCCCTCCAGCAGTTTTAATGGCAGGAACTAGGGTACCAGTGACAACGTGGGAATGATGTCAGCATTTCGGCTTCGAGGTGGCATTAGTGATAAGCGCGATCTGACAAAATTAAATAAATATATTTCTGATATAAGACTGTCAGGATTACAACAGTGTGAGTTATCCTTTAACAGGGGTTTTAATGAATTAACATTTTTTTAATCTAAAAATCTGGGAACAAACCTAATTTGGGGATAAGAACCTGTATCTTCAATGTGGCGGGGTGACATTTTTCCTTTTCCTGATCTCTTTACAGTATCCAAACAAATAAAAACTTAAAAAAGGATGTCTTACAGTATTTTTTCTTTCACTCAGCTTCTTAGAGCTGCAGCTTCAGTTAATAATATACTCTACACACTTCAAAATTACATAGGAAATACCCAGAATAACTAAATAAATAAAAGGCTAGAGGAGACTGGAACAGTATTGTGTCTCCATCAGAGACTAAGTTACCCACTTCCAGCATCACAGAGAAGGGCTAGGACAATTTTTTTCCAAAAGATTTATATACAGGTTTGAATCCAGAAATTAAGGTTAAAAGTATAAATATTGATAATTTCAACTAAATTCAGACTGGTTTCAGAAAGATATGATACAACAATTTAGAATAAAACAAAGCAGAAGAGCATCATATTTTGGTTTGCTTGAGATATACATAAGGTGCAACTTTTTCTCTTGAGGATGCTTGTGGGACAAACGTTAGTGTGGATGGTGTTTGCTGGCAGATTAAGGTACATGCTACAGTGATACAATTTTTTCCAAAACAGAGAAGAATGAGAGAAATGAAATGAAAATGATAGGAGGGGCTGTGGAGGGGGAGAACTACATATTGGTCTGAAATATTTGTGCTAACACAGGTTGTTACCTGAAAATACCAACACCTCTTTCCAGCAGATGCAGGGCATGAGGAAAGCACTCTCACTGAAATCAAGACTTCCACCACTCAGAGGAACGACAAGGTGAGTGTCTAAGGAACTATAAAGCTTTGCAGGATTTCTGCTACTCTCAGTGCCTAACAGCTTAAAAATTAAGCATTTCTACAAAAAGTTTTTTTTTTTAAAGTAGCTGAAAACAGTCATATCCAGTAGGTTGCCCTCCCACTCCCACCCCTGCTTAAGGGAAAAGCCACTGAGGTTTAGGAAAAGCAAGATCAAGTAAGATATTAATCACATAGAAAAAAAACAATCTTTTGTTTTGCTTGTTTTAAAAAAGGTCCCATGAATATACAGCGATCTCTTGAGGAACTCAGTGAGATGTAACCGGAGGACCGAAGGAGGGCGCTCTGGCAAAACTAGCTCTACTCTAGCGTGTTCTACAGAATAACGAGTCGGTACCATTGTCAAGGCGCATGTTCTGCACCGCACATTTTTTGTTGGTTTTTTTTTTTTTTTTTTGGATATTAGCTAATAATAATTTAAAAATCACTGCTAGCAAGTGGTCCAAAAACTCCCAACAGCCACCAACACTGGGACCCAGCAATTTCCAAACATTCAATTTGTGTTTTGAGATTTAGAAAATATTCCTAAAACAGCATCGTAGTACAAACATCATGCTGAAATCTGGGGCTGCTCACCTGATCTCCTTCTAGGTGAGTGGGGTTAAGCTTCCACCTCTGGTTAACCCTGGCTTCCTAATCCCTTCCTCCATCCGTACAAGGAGCACGCGTCTTTGAGAACACCACCTTCAAAAGAGCTCTGCTGCCCTCTTTACCTGCTTTGGGAAACAAACGTCTCTATCTACTCTTCTTCAATTCTGTTAGTATGTTGTACATATTTTTCCAGCACCGAAACTGAAGGAATATCTACAACCATGAAAAGCTAAACCTAGTCAGGACTAATAGAGTCATTTTTTTTTTTTATATGGCTATTAGGTCAAATTACGATTAGAAAAAAAAAATCATCATTACAGTTCAGTCAAGTATAAATTAGAAAGCTAGATAAAACCTTGTAAACTGTCACCAGTTAGAGATCTAATTCAAAAGCTTCAAACTTGAACTAACGCTATCAAAATTCTGCCAGTTGGAAAATCATAAAAATTATTGCTGGAGTCCGATAATTGAAATTTGGTAGTTTGTGCTGCAATGCGAGAGTGGGAAGTACTTTGTGCTATGGAACAAATACCCTGTAGAATCGGTAGCCTGACTAATTTTGATTTATCACTGGCATCTGTTGCTAGGGAACAAGACACTGTGCACGTCAGGTGGTCAAGTCAGTGTGTTGAATGTTCTAGGCCAGTTAATCCGGTTGGCACCGGTGTATGTAGAGTGGCTTTTATGTTCAAAAGCAACAAAACACAACAAGGAAACAGAAGCTCGCAGGTGGATCTACGACTGAGAGTTCCACTCCGGTCAGGCACACCTCCCCTATCATTGACTCAATGCCTCCTTAACAACACAAACTTGAAATGGCTCTAAAAACCTGCAGTGCCAATTAGGCTGTGCATAGCAATTGCTACCCGTCCAGTCTGTCTGGGATGGATGGAGAAGGTCGGTCTGTGGCTCAAAGTCCACATGAGTGAGTGTCTTCAATGTGTTCAGGATACTGAAGTAATACTAAGGTCACTTTTGAATAATATTTTTCTCTCTTTTTTGTTTGTTTGTATGAACGATCCATTGGTCACGTAGACCCCTGTGTAAAAATAAAAGAATCCTCAAGGCATGAAAACATCAGTAATCTGTAATCTGCAGGACTCTTCCCCTGTCTGGGAAAATATTTGCCACAATTTGCCCCAAGCAAATTCTTCTTGGTCACTCAAGGCTAA
Source organism: Macrotus californicus (assembly GCA_007922815.1). Lineage (NCBI taxonomy): Eukaryota > Metazoa > Chordata > Mammalia > Chiroptera > Phyllostomidae > Macrotus > Macrotus californicus. The sequence continues at coordinate 77,812 of VMDR010002195.1, forward strand.
GAAAAAAATTCAGCTTGTAAGAATTGTAATTTTTTTCTTTTTCTTTTTTCTTTTTTGCCAGCAAACTACCACTCTGGTGGCAAATATAAAAGTGCAGAATATATGGACCACAAGGCCGAGCATACACCGCTAACAATGGTACATCTGCCTGCCCGTGCTGCGTGGGAGTCTCGGAACAGGCTTTTTAATATTATTCTACAATATAAATGTAGGTATAACCTATTATATAAACCATCTTAGAACTGAAATCTCCATGTACAAAAAAGACTAAGAATATCTAATAATAACTAGTGCAGTGCGTCAGTTTGTTTTTTTGTTTTTTGTTTTTGTTTTGAAAGAATAACTAGGTAATATACGAAACTAGTTTCACACTCTCTGGTTGGTAAAAGAGATGCTGGATGAGCTACAGTAAAGGCAGCCTTTTACCAAGTTACCACCTATGACTGTCAATAGCCTTCCATAGAAAGCAAAGCTCCAGAATCATTCCATTTCTGCTCATTATTAGACAGATGACATCACCCTCAAAGAACAAATGGGCCCAGGAGGCTCACTGCTGCTTCACATCAATCTGGGCCACGCAGGGCACCAAGCACTTGTTTGCAGTCTGTATTTCCCACCACATGGACTCACGAGCATCCCTCGGTAAAGACAAGGCTAGGGTAGTAGGTAAAGCACAATGTTTTACAATTAAAGGGCGCTTCACTGGTCAGCGCAGGAAATGAGTACAGGAGCCTGCGGCATTTCTTTTGGCTGTCCATCGTGGGTGAGCGGAGTTGACCTCTGACCTCTGTGGAGCAAGAGAAAGGAAAAAAACCACTTATTCAAAGTATGTTATCAGAAATAGGACAGGATGACAAATAACAAATAGGTTCCCAATAATTTATTTAATAGCTACCGCTGACTCTACACGTACGCTGTTTAATAACAACCAATTTTGTCCTTAGAGCTTCTTTCTTTCCATATGTTTTAAAGGATTTCTTACCTCAATTGCCCTCATACAACTCAACAACACGCTCTGTCCCCAACTGACCACCTCCGCTCTGCAGAATCCGAAGCAACAACGGACTTGGGGAACTCCCTAAGAAGTGGGAAACTTTAAGGCAAGGGTTGAGGTTCTGGGACAATAATCTTCCAATTGAAAACTTAAGGCCAATAAAAGCAATGATCCCTGAAGAGAAAAGGTATACTGTGATTCAAAAAACAAATGAAAAGAAAACAATGAAACCCTCCCACCTTAAGTTTTACAAGCATAGAGTATACAGAGGAAAAAAGGCAAGCGCCGAATGAATCGGAGCATGTGAGGAAATCCAATGAGTTTGGACCAAAGTCAACACATATGGAGAAAGAATTCTAGGCAAGACTAAAACAGTCAGGAAAACTCCTATCATTTCCATTGGAACTATGCTGAACATAGCTGATGTTGCTTTTAGCTTTTGTTTAACGGGTAGGACAAAATATAATTTATTTTATAGTTATTAAAAAACTGCTAAAAATTCTTGGTAATTGCTACAGGGCTTCTCATTCTAAAAGGGCAGGATGGGGCACCTCCCTGACATTGCCCGGCAGGCCGGCCAAGCCCACATGAGGCACACCCGCTGCTCTGGCCGGCCACGGTCTGCAGTGCACAGCACCGTGCGGAAATTATGTGATGTGGCAGCAACGTTTTCAGTGGTTTGAAGGTTTCAGTACAGGATCTTCTTCAGATTACGTAAAACAAAAGGTGCTACTTTAAAATTCAAATTATATGTGCTCTATAATTATATCCAATTCCTTTCTCTTGAGGCACAGAAAATAAAAACGTGGGTAATTAACACTTGCGGATGTCAGAATCCAATGATCACTTAGGCTAAGATATTAGGATTTCAGAAAAACAAAACGCGTATTATAATCAAGCTTCCGGATTAATCTGTTAATTCATTTGGGGATGCTATAAGCATCACCTGTTTAATATGTTCAACTCTCTTCGAGAAAGATGAAACTAAATATTTTTTACCTTTAAGATTGAATATGTAATAACATTACAAAATCAAAAGAATTTTAATAAGTATTAGAAAGAGAAACAAAAAGAATAAAGTAAGAAAAGTAAAAACTGAAAAGGACAATGTAAACAAGAGAGAGCAGGAGGAAGAAGAAAGTGGGATGAAAGCCCAGTTTAATCGGCGGAAAAAGAAGAAAGGAGCACGATGGGAGAGAACGGTGGTTCCTTGTGGCAAGCATGCAGGTGATAACCAGGGTCCAGCAGAAGGAAGGCCTGTGTGAGTGTGGCTGGTGGAGTCATAATATGGGTGTAGTAATTTACAGTTTTAATTTGAACATTTCACCTCAAATGTCACATGGTGTGCTTGAGTGTGTTATTGTTATGTTATAGGATTACATTTTTATGATATTGTAATAAAAGATTTCGTCATTTAAAAAAAGGCGTTATTTGTGCCAGATCCTGTATCTCTACCCCTAACTCTGTTTGACCACCCTCTAAATTAGGAGCCTAGGTGACGGCTAAGTAACAATTAACTGATGTGCAGCCAGGTACAATTATATAAAGACTATAGGGAGAGGGCAGCCTGGTAGCTCCGCTTTAACAAGTGGGGGCTAAAGTTACAACCAAGATTCTCTGGGGGGAGGGGATCTTTCTAGATCTTAAGAACATTAACTATTTGTTAAGTTGATAGTAAAATTCCAGTAAGCAATATTATTCTAATAGGAGGTTAAAGAAAACACGCACGTTTATTCACATCACTTTTTCTATGCCTGCTAGCTAGCTTTAGGCAGTCATACTTCAGGAGTATCTCATTTATTAATTTGCCCACTCATCTATTCCTTCATCCATTGACATGGCAGAAACTAAGGAAGCTGGGGACACGGAGAATAAAACCAGTGCTTTGTTTTTAAAATACACTGGAAGGGGACAGAAGCACAGACAGACAACTGCAGACCAACATGGGCCATGAGAGGAATATGCAGAGTGCAGAGGCTTCAGGAGGTGGGGCGGGGAGGGGGAGAGGGGTGAAGTAGGGCTGGGAGGAGGAGCAGCAGTTCACCTGAGAGAGGAAGAAAGCAAGAAAGCACATGGCTCACTGGGACAGGAGAGGCACCACCGCCAACGCAGCACGGGGCGGTAGGACAGAATGGCTTGTGGGGGTGTCTGCTCTCAGGAACTGGACGTCCTGGGAGGCTGGCTCACAGTATGCTAGGAGCACAGGTAGGCTTGGAAGGGAACACTTCCAACAGCAAGGGGGACTGCACAGTAGCTTTGTCTGAGCAATGAATTATCGTCCACCCTTCTGAATTATTTTTTTTTTCTGTAAAGATTTTCTTTATTTATGTTTTAGGGAGGGAGAAAGAGAGGAAGAGAAGCATCAGTGTGTGGTTGCCTCTCACGCGCCCCTGACTGGGGACCTGGCCTGCAACCCAGGCACGTGCCCTGACTGGGAATCGAACCACTGACCCTCTGGTTCGCAGTCTGGCCCTCAACCCCCTGTCACACCAGCCAGACCCCTGTCTTATTCCACAGGTTATGGGGGCACTTACTAACACTCAGGCATATCTTTAATCCCCTTTGTGTATGTGTGAGTTTGTCCTTTGCACTCAGTCGTGAAACTCCACTAATGGAGAAGCGTCCGTGTGTCTCTCCCTTGGAGACCTGTGCAGATTTTAACCGTGTCTGTCAGCGTTCACTTGCTGTTGGGCACTTGCAGTGCCCACATGAAAAGGAATCTGACTCACTGGAAATGTCTAGAGGCTGTTTGTGAGGCAGGACTGGAACTGTAATGTGACAGATAAAGAGCAAGCAGCAAACAAAGCTTATGTCAGGGCCTCCTAAACCTGGATGCGAACAAGGAGAACAGAGCCTGCCAGGTGGGTATACAAGTTGTCCTTGATTCCAAGCTCTTTTGTACTGAGGATTGAAAGGCTAAGAAAGTAGCTCATCTGTGGATAATCTACTCTGGATAAAAATATGAAATACCTGAATTTACAAAAGGCTTTTTGACCTTTTCAAAAGATCCACTAAGGTGCAGAACACTCACTTACGCACTTGGACTTAGTTATGCTTTCTGTGGGGCTTTACCGAGTTCACGAGGCTTCATACGTGCCATCTTGGCTGGTCCTTACCGCTCTGTGATTCTTTGGGGACATCATGGTGCTCAGTGTAGGTGACAAAACTGAGGCCCAGAGAAATAAATTACTTTGCAGCCAACACGGAGACTGGAAGATAAATCTAGACCTCCTGCCTGCCAGGGGTCTGACGCCAACACACTCTTTTCCCTGAACCAGCACTGTTTTCTTCTGCTGGAGCTACCACTGCTACCAACACCACCCTCAGCGGGGTGTTTACCCTCTGTGAGCACTGGCGCATGAGATCTATTCCACATACTGTGACTGCGGCGTGAGTGCCAGGTACACCACTTTACAGGAGAAAAATCAGAGGGTATAGAGGTGAATGGTCTTGCTCGAGACCTTGAGTTTGCAGGTGACGCAGCATGGACTCAAACCCAGGCCTGAAGCCTGACCCCAAATCTCACGCTCAGTGATTAGATACTGCTGCTTCTCTGTTCTCTCAGGCTCTTCGCAGAACTGAAACTTTAGCCACGGAATAGTATATTCAAAATAAAACACTTGCCTGGCTCTATTCTCTTATATTTTCCTACACTGCTAATAAGCACATATACTTTTGTGTGACCTCACATCAACGGAAGTACTCTTGAGCCAAGTCTTATGAACCACATGCGTTGTGAAAAATGTCACAGATGACGTCAGGAAGGGTGGTTCTGGCTTCTGGGTTGCTTTCTCCGTCCATGTTTTGTGGAAGGGGTGAGGCTGAACTGGAACAAGGGAATGAGGGGAGCGGGGGAACGAGGCTTTCCAGCACCGACCTGTGCACGTTCTCCATGGCAGCCACTTCAGCCAGCGCCGCCAGGCTAAAGAACGCAGACACGGCCGGCATCTCGGGAGTGCTGCTCCGGGTCTCGGCAGCCTCGGTGCCATGTGTGCACTTGTCACTGCAGCCAGGCTCGGCCACTCTGGGGAGGCGCCGGTGCAGTCGCTCCTTTGGTTTGTCATCTGTAATGAAATGGGATTCCATCACGAGAGGGTCCCTCTGCTCTCTCCAGAGAAAACTCCGCATCAGACAAGTGAAGTCAGTTAATTCTCAATTTCTTCTTCCATGGTCACAAAACTTAATAAAGCTCAACTGCAGCCACGGGCAGCCCTGTGCCCTGAAGCTGAGCCTACGAGGAGATCTGTTTGATTCAAGGTCAAAGAACAGGTCAGTGTTGGAGAAGGAAAAATGGGCTTTGGCCAAAATAAAACCCAAGGGACTGTGGCAGAGGGGCCTGCGGGTGCAGGGAAAGGGCCCTTAAAAACCCAACTGACCAAACATGTATGATGAAGCTGTAGCATGCCCTGCCCCGGACACTCTGTCCGTGGTGGCACCGACATGCAGGATGGCCAACACTAACCCCAGTGAGATCCCAGTTGTCACTTTTGTTCTCAAGACCCACTGAAAGATAAAGGGCCAATATGTGTGCTGGAAATGAGTCTACTTTCTTTACTATGTGGCCACGATAGAGGACCAGGGTTCATCATGGCTTTAAAAACATTTCAACTATAGAAAATAATTAATAAAGGTAGAAATGCCATATATTAAAAGAACATGAAAGAGCTATGTACTTTTACTACATGAAAGAGAGTTATTTTCTAAAACCTTTCACTCTTCCTACGAGTAAAAATGAGGCGTAACCATTTGAGTACACACACACACACACACACACACACAGGAAAGGCGGGAGGGGCTGCTGGACTAAATATTAGGAAAATTAGATTCCAGTTCTCATCCTACTTCTGCTTGGTAGTTCAAAGCGTTCAAGACCAAAATGCTACCTCTTTGAGCTTCATGTCTTACATGACAGGGTAAAACTGGGGGTCTTTCATATGCTTTCTGGTTCTAACAATGTACACGTGCAAAAAAGGAAAAGTGCACAAAATTTGCTAACTGTCCTCTATCTCAGCAAACGATGAATCTCAATAAAAAGCTATATTAACCTACATCAGGTATTTATACATTTTACTCTCAAAAACACTCGTTTAAACATTTTTTCCCTACTAATAGAATTAGGGACCTTTGACCTTTTTCTGGAAATTGGATTAGGATGAGGGGGAGGGACACTTCTTTCAGGGCTGTCCCAATGAGATGCTCAAGTTGCTAAAAAGCAGAAAGGCAACGGCTAAGACCATTAATGCCTCTCTGGTGCAGCGTTCCCTAGAGGGAGGGAGGATACTCTGATCCCACTCCTTCACTTGGGCCGGTCGGGTAATTCTACTGCCACGGGGACCACCAGGAACAACAAAAAGACCCAGACCACAAGTGAAATGGAGAAATTTACTGTAAGTTAAGAGTTGGTTAAAGATTAGCTCAGAGAACTCAAGAAATCCAGAAGCATTCTCAAGCTCCCCTGGTGGTCTGAATCAGTTTTATAGGAAGAGCTGGATGTTTTCAGAGGTGCCTTAATTCATTGGTTTAAATACCCGATAATCTGGCTGGTGGCGACCTGAGCAGTGAGCCGTGGAGAAACACTGACTCACTCAGTATTTTTAAAAGCCTAGGATCTCTGGGAATTTACTTAACCAAGACTGTTTCTGTGCATGCTGAGAAAGAGAAGAAGAAGCTGACAGTCCTAAAAATTACCTTTCCTTTCTAGGAAGTCAAGATATGCTCTTGGAAAACAGCTATAATTTCATGATATGGACTAAAACATGGACATTTGGAAGTCTGCAGAAAACTAGTTCTCAAGGAGATCCAGAAAGAGAAAATGTTCCTGTGACCAAATCCACAGAACAGACCTGTTTTTCAGCAAGGACCCACAGTTGGCATAGAGTCGTTTGCTGGCCAAAGTGGCCGAGAGCGTCAGCTGCTTGGCCTGGTTTTCTCTGCCTAATGCTCCCTTTTCTTACCCAAAGTACCTCCTGCTGGTGACACCCGGCCATCTGCTGTCCTGACCAGGTGTGTGATCTTGGTTTTCCTTGCTTTTCTCTTTTGGCTGCCCACCAGGGGTTCTTGCGTTGCTGTTGGCTCTGGAGTGTTGGGAATGGATGGGGCATTTTTAACCTTATAAGCAGGCTCTGTGGTGTTTTTGTCTTCTGTAAATATGGCTGAAATAGGACAAACCATCTATAGTTACACACAAAAACACAGGCTCTTGGAAGGAAACATTTCTGAATGCCTGACCCATCTGAATGGAGAACTTACACTCAGAGTTTTCAAAGTATTGATGGGGAAAAAAAAATAAGACAATGCCCATAATTCTAAACAAATTATTTGCATTTGCTTCGATAGATTAAGTCCAGAGGATTAAGACGCCCTCTCTCTTTTAATAGAATACTGAACACCAAGAAGCCACTGGAGTAACATTTTCTAAATGTCTGGATCTTGCAGGTTAGTGCAGAGGACACAACATGCAAGTCTGTGTGAACTGTGTCCCAAAGGACCACCGTTTTCACATGTGCTCAGGGTCCCCGTCTGAGATCCTCCTGGCAAGCTGGTCCAAAGAAGGTGATGGAGGCAATTTCTCTTCTTCTGAGGACACTGAGAATATATATGTGCTTCTTAAAGTTATAGTGATCACTGAGATGGCTGCTTTTAATCACCAAGTTGGACTGACCAGAACAAGAAGCTGTTTGGGAGGACTGGCCTTCTCGCTGACTGCTCAGTAAGGACCTGACTGACGTACATCGGTGAAGCCAGAACACCATGAAACCCTCTATCTGCTAAATTCTAGGATCAGGTGAATGTGCTTAGTGAGATAATTTAAAGAGGTACCAGATGTCAGCACGGCTTCCTGAAAAGTTTAGTTTTAGGTGCCTTTAATTCTAACTCGGTTATCAGTAAACCATTTAATAGTGCACGCTTGAATCCTAAATACAAGTCAAGAGTAAGGGACACATTTGCCACCAAAGACTTGCTCCCGGTTCAAAGAGTTTGGAAGTGCTTGTGTCTTATATACTCATTTCCTTAGGAGCTCATCCGTCCCCCTTTTTCAAAATAAGACAAGAATATGCAGATACTCGTATGGGAAGCATTTAGGAGTACATACATGTAGTCAGGTTTCATGACTGGGCCTTTTTTTATTCCAGTGGCTGTAGGTCTATTGGGCTGGGAAAAGATGCATCTTTCCATTGTTTAACTATCCAATCTCTCTCTCTCTCTCTTTTTTAGAGATTTTGTTTATTTATTTTTAGAGAGAGGGAAAGGGAAGGAGAGAGGGAGAAACATCAGTGTGTGGTTGCCTCTTGTTCTCCCCCTACTGGGGGCCTGGCCTATAACCCAGGCACGTGCCCTGACTGGGAATCAAACCAGCGACCCTTTGGTGTGCAGGCCAGTGCTCAGTCCACTGAGCCACACCAGCCAGGGCTAACTATCTGGTCTCTTAAGACAGGCACAGAAATTGTTTGTGACAAAGAGGGGAGCGTGGCTCGGGAAATCAGAGTCTGATAGGACAAATTCCACGCAAACTGAACCTGGAGGGTAACTGAAGGTACTTCTCGGGGGAGGGTGTGAGGGCGGACGCTGGAAATAAGAGTATATATAACATAGCAAGAAAAAAAGCTATAATAGGAAAAGAACAGGGAGAGTAAGGGTGTGAAAAAATGCACTGTTCATATAAATACTTGCATAGGCTTCATGTATAATTTTTACTCTAGCTCTCTAACGGGTTTAGTTCAAAACATCTTTGAGAAAGGAGGACCATGAATTTGTAAAATCTTTGCCCTCAAGGGGCTGATTCCAGGCTTCCCATTCCAAAACAGGTACGAAATAATTTCAGTTACATCCAAAGAAAGAATGTACAGCATAAATCATAACACAATTTGGGGCCTAGCCTTACCTCAACGTTACCTAATAGATGGCTGTGTGGGGACAGGCTTAAGATAATCGTTATTTCTTTATTTATTTAAAATGCACTATTTGGCAAGGCTCCCAAACACCTTTTCAAGCAAACAATCAACAATTGGAAAAAAGGCTCCTTTTAATCTGTAGATCTATCCCCAGGTCAAACAGTCTTAGCATATTTATACTTTGATATTTAGTGTAACACAGGTCAGTGGAAATATGTATTTCAAACTTTTTTTCAGTTTGAACTTCAATAAAAGCTACATAAAAGCAAAATAAAAGATAATTTGGTTAGACACAGTCCAACAACGTTTCATGACTCTGCATTAGCCTTGAAATTCAAAGCTTCCTATAGGTTAAAGAAGCCTAAATCTTGAGTTCACAATGAGAATTAAGTAACCTCTATTGGATACTCACAAGCAAGCTTCAAAGTTTCTAGTTTCTGATCCAGACCCACGAGCTGGCCCTGCTGATTACAGGAGTATCTTATTCACCTCTCCAGCATGGTCACTACATTATAGGTGTACCTTCCAGAAAAAGCACTGACCTTTCCCCTCTTCTCTTCCTCTTCCCAGAAAAACCCAGAACTTGTGGAAGTAAGGGTATAGCAAGTTCCAAAGAGGAGGGTGCTTAATGAAAGAAAGAACCAAGAAGGTCACAGAACACATGGACAGAAAGGTCATGGGGTGAGGGAAATAACACAGTCATAAGGAATCCTTGATTCTACTCAGGACTTGTAAATTCACTAGTTGTGGGACCACACGTCTCAGTTTCTTCCCGTAAAGATGGAGTCTGGACTAGATTAGCTCTAAAGGAGTCTCCCAGCCCTAAAGTTCTTTTCATGTGGCCACACAGCCTAGATTCAGAGTCCTGATCAGGGAAAAACAAGTCTCCAGCCTGCTCCAGAGGCTCAAATCAAGGCTAGGAAAGAGTATTATTTCCCTGATAAAGTGTATGGCTGTCTAACCACTATACTGTACACCTGAAACTAGCACACAAAAAATAATATTGAATGTCAACTCTAATTGAAAAAAAATTAAAAAGAGTATATTCCCTTGACTAGGACTGTTAAGACTTTTTGTTTTTGGTAAGCCTTCAAATGGTTTCATTTCTACTGAATGCTTACTCCTTTTCCTGAAGTCTTCCAGATGAATTGGTAAACATGCAATAGAAAAGCCAAGGGATGGCTGCAGAGGGACTGAAAACAGGAGGAAGGGGTTAGGCCTAAAAGCCTATCAGGACTAGAGGAAGCTCAGGAACCAGCATGCAAGGAGCCAGAGGGTGAAAGGCCGGCTAACAGACGCCAGCAATCAGCACGTCCCAGAGGATGGTGCGGGTTGGAGTGAAACAGCAAAGAAGTGAATCAGGTTGTACAGTAAGAGGCAAAAGAAGAGAATAAAACAAGTTCTCACAAATCACTGAAAAGGAGACAATGCCACCTCTCCAGAAGCCATCTCCTCTAAACCTACTGTCAGATCAAGAAGTAACTGTGGGCCCTGCGCACTGAACTGAAAAGGATGCGTAATACGATCTTGCCGGAGTTTGGAAGAGGAGTTAAGAGTGACCACTAGCCCGTGCTTTGACCCAGGAGTTAACCCCAGGACAGTCTGTCAGTAGCTGACTGGTGGCCTAGAGCGATGACAACCTTCAAGGTCAGCACTCGGGGACAGCCCTCCTGCCCAAGACAGAAACATAGGTAAGGCTAGGCCAGAGAAGTAGCTCTCCGGGGCAGGACAGGAGATCGGACTCTGGCCAATTAGCAAAGGCTTGGTGGTAAGGGACAGGAAAAAGAAAAGGCTCAGAGACAGGAAAAAGCATGAAGCTGAGTATCAAGGCAGCAAGCAGGTTCCTTTTTTTCTCCCTGACAAACTAATGTAAATGTGAGAAAAGAAGGGTTTTTGTCGTCTAAAAACAAATTAAGTCATTTCTCTTTCGGCTTGTAATTGAACACACAAACCTACCCGAGCACCGCAAAACAAGTCCACAGGGCTAGCTTTTACACTCCACGATAATCATAACACACTTGGAGCGTGTCACTGGGGAGTGATAATGTGAGCTCACTCCTGGAGCAACACTAGGAATGCGGCAGTAACAGACTCTTGTTTTCCAAACTCTACTCCCAAAATGTGGAGTAAGTTTTTGGTATTGTACCCCAGGAGACCACTAGAGTGCACAGAGTCATGAATTCACATTCCAACTAGGGGAATCAACTTGCACTGAAATTATTATAGCCAAATCCGGAATCTCATTGCCTTTGGTGGTTCTCCTGTGAGCTGAGAATGCAGTCAGAAGCTGACTGGAACACAGGAAAAAGAATCAAATGAATGAGCCTAATCTAAGATCCCGGGAGACCTTGCTGAAGTTTAGAGCCCCCATTCTGAACTGAAAAAAGAGATCCAGTGAGCCTGAGTGCTATGACTCGTGTTTGAAAGTCTAACTGTAAACCAGGCTTATCTCCTGGGCGATCAGACGTGTTGCAAAGAAACTAATCTTACGGAGATCCCTAGTTTGAGGTTTTTGATTTTCTTTTCTTATAGGGTACCATTTATAATTTCAACATCTGAGCCAAACGAGGAACATCTACAGATATGCCTAAAACGCTCAAACTGCGGCAGCCAATGTGCTTTAGTGGAAAGACTACTGGTTTCTTCCCTTACTGCTTATGTTGGTCAGTCTTCCATTCCTTGTCATGTATTAAGCCTTCCTTAATTCATCGAGGTTGCTGTCAAAATTAGTTTTCAGTAAAAAATATATGTAAAAGCCCTCTGGAAATTGTAATGTAATATTAAGTATTAATTACCATCATCATTTTTATTACCTCTAGACATCTTAACCTAGCTTCGGCATGAATATGACACCATCAATTGGCGGAAAGATAAACGAAGTGACAGAGGTCGGTTGTCTTGGTTTATCTGAACATTTTACCCTTAATTCTAAACTATAAGCAATCTTTTTTTGTGATCTGCTAAGTTTCAAGAAATAGTTTAGTGATTTTGAATTTTAGAAGCATGGGGGAAAATGATTAAAAGAGATTATAAGCTTAGCATTTAAACCTCAGATGTGGCCTAAACATTTCTGATATCTTGAAAAAACAAATTGCAATCCAGTTACACTCGGGATGATGTAAGAGAGCACAGTGAACTTAGAGTGTTCCACTTCAACAGAAGTTGGGAACAGCTAACAGCTGAGGAGCCTCAGATGAATCAACATTTCTATCACTGTATCAACTACCAACAACTCCTGTCTAACCTTTGCCTAGGGCAGCTTACCCATGCTGCAATTATCCTGACCACAGTTTCATTTTCTCTAATTTTTACACTCTCATAATTAAAGTTTTAAAAAGTAACGATGTGGCCATAGGTGAGAGACAGGCTGAAGTAAAGAGCTAATTCACAAAATACATAGTTTACCACCCAAACAAGTAAATGTAGGGGATGGTATGAAAATAAGTAACAAGAAGAGGTCAAGTTAAATTACTGGTAATTTCCAATGCTCGAACCAATTCCTTCTTTCAAACTGGCCATGTAAAAAGAATTTGCATTCTACACTAGAGAAGAGGTAATTTTCAGTGCGTATTCTCCAAAGTTTTGTTCCATATACATTCACCATAAGTATAATTAAACATCACCAATAATAACTCGATTTCCAACTAAACCCTTGGGATTGCCTAGAAGACTCAAAATTGATTTACTTTTCTATTCCCCAAAGGGGAGAAAATCAGGGCTTCAGAATTAACCTACTTTCAGCATCACACCACCCACTCGAGATATCACAGTAATAAAATCATCAAGTGTTAGGAGGGAAATGAAGTCTATGGTTCATGTATTATCACATCTCACCGTTCACCCCTCCCCTAGAAAATGTATCATACACACGCTTGGTACCAACACGGACAGTGAACCCGAGTGAGGAAAGCAATCTGTCCTGCTGAAAAAGGCTCGTTAGTGACGAACCTGAGACTAGCACCCAGGTTTCCTAACCCTACCTCATCCATCCTTTCTACCACACTGCCATGCTAGCGTAACTCATTTTATATGACTTAGGGTTTTCACTGTTTACAAAACGAAATATTAGAGCAGTATCATTTCAAAAAAAAAGTGCCGAGGTCTTAAATGCCTCCTTTAGACTCTTCTTAGAGTTCCCCAGCGCCTCACATTTATTAAATCTGTGTAGAATATATTTTTAAAATATGCAGGAGCTAACGTGTTTCAATTTTAGGATGTCAGAATTTAACGCTGAGAGCAGAGCAGCAATTCGTACTTTGTTTTGCCAGATAAGTGCAGAAACGATACCCCACAGAGGTTGCCATGTGGGTAACAGGTCAGACAACGGATGCGCTGCTGGCCTTTTCTGTAAAAGTAAATGGTGCAAAGGCAGGCACGTGGCTCATGGGTGCTGTACCTACCAAACGAAAATATTCTCCATGTTTACAATGAACTCAAATCTGAGTATCTTTTATAAATATCTTTAAGACATGAATATTTTTGGTAAATGATTTAGGCAGAACGTGCACTTTAGTTTTTTCTCCTCTTTAGTAAAGGAGTGAGAGTGTACTTGGGAGTCCAGAGACGTGGGCTATTCACTAAGCTCCCCTTTCCGGCCATAAGTAAATCAAAGAGGTTGAACTGGACGCCCTCCAAGATCCCTTCTAGTTTTCAAATTAATCAACTCCTAATTAAGCGCTACAAAAACGGTCAGCTCTTTCAACCTATCTACAGTGGAAAACAGGGAATCAAGGGGAAGAAGAGAAGGACGGTCCCTTATTCGTCACAGAAATGAACATTCACCTGAGGGTTCAATATTTAATAGAAATTAGATAACATTACAAATAAATACAATTGTGAGAAATTCTGAAATAAAATGACACCTCACACCTATAACATTATACTGGTCTTATATGGGCCTTTTTCTGGCTACACAGAAGCCTCAGGGGCATTCCATTTAAACACGTTTGCAGGTACTGGGAGGATGCCTAGAAAAAGAAATTCAGGCTGGGAACGATGTCTGCAGGCCTGCGCATGCCCAGCCCACCAGTACAGTCCCATGCTAGCCCTACTCTCACTGTCCTAAACATCTGTCTGCAACACCAACTGCAAAGCTAAATATTTTTAGTTATGAAAAATCTGGTTAATGTGGCTCAAAGGTTACAAACCCCCCTTTGACAAATTAAATCTGTATGACACATTGCCTGACCCTGAGCGGGGTCAAAAATATGTCAGTTTTGACTTGAAAATTGAAAATAACACAATTATGAACACTCAGGTCTAAGGCTGTTGGTTGAGCCCATATAAATTACACCTTTTAAAACCTATTAAAATTGTGCCACGTCCAGCACCGATGACCTGAAACGATACAATGAATTTTGCTTTGTTTTTACCTTCTGCAGGGTGAATGGCATCCAAGAAGAACTGCTTGTTTGACCATTTATCCCCACTTCCTGAAAACAATGACAGAAGAGGGAAGTGAAACTCTACTCCTAGTACAGATATACACACTGTGAAAACAAGACAATATACAATAAATACTTAAAACTTAAATAAAAAGCATTATCACACAAATAAAGCAGAATTTCATTTCAACTATTTAATTCTCAAAACTGCATTTGCCAACTAAAATACTAGGCTACACAGAAAATGGATCAAAAACAAATTTACCTTTTATATAATACATTGTTGGATAAATTCTATGACTTTACTCAAAAAATTTTGAATATGAGTTAAAAGAGAATGATAACAAGCTCACATTTTACCTAAAGAGCACTGGAGGCAGAGAAAAAAAGACATTAACATACAGAACAAAATTAAGAGGCTGACGTGGAGGTGTAAATAAAACCCAAATTAACTAACAGGTCACACACAGGAATACGCAGGCACTTATGTCCACACATGGGAGACAGCTGCACTTTAAGCCTCATCCTAGAAACATGAAAGGCTTCACATCTGGCCATGCAAGTAGGATGCAAAGGGGCTCAAAAGAGTAGGCTCACAGTGGTCATGACACTGACATGCAGAGAGATGCTAAAGAAAGCCTGACTCCCAGGACACGGGGCTGTGCTGAACGGAATGGGGAGACTCATCTTTCCTGTGAGAGAAGAATGGGCATCCTGAACTACGTGAAGGAAAAAAACCTTCAGATGAGGCCCGATGAGGGTTCAAGGGCCCATCAGCGTCGTAACAACGACACAGATGTTCCAAGTCAAGGGAGGGGAGAGGGCAGTACATCTCCGGGGCTCTCTGGAAGTAACAGTTACGTGACTGAAGGAGGTACAAAGAAGAGTCTGGCACACGATGAAGTATATAGTTGGGGGAAAAAAGGAGGTTAGGACTTAGGAGTGAAATCCTCCTTGACAAGGATCCTCAAGTGTCAGAGAAAGTACAGAAACCGTAGGACTTCCACAATTATGAAACGGGGAGGTTTCAGGACGTGGGAAAATGTGGTCCTGGTGGGAAGGCTGCCAAACGTGAGAAAAAGAGAGCAGTCAAAGAAAGTAAGTGGATAAAAGAGCTCAAGAAAACTAAATTACAAAATGCACCAAAATACAGACGAGAAAAAGCAATTTTAGGTTTCACATGGAACTCTGAAATATGGGATTTGAGTAGAAATCCAAGATCTCTCTGTGCAATTAGCTGCAGAATCTAGAAATAACAAACACGCCTGCATCAGGAGCTGATGACACTGAAGCAAGCGAAGGGGAGGGGAGGCACAGCCGGTGCGCAGAAGCGTCACTCAAAGATGACTTCACGATGGAGTTGGCCAAGAACCTTGATGGAGGGTGGAAGGCACCAATACCTTTTTCTGGAACATTAGGCTTCTCCTTTTTGTGCTTATATTTGCTGACAATTTTGTGGAATAAGTTCTTTCTCTGAGACTGGAAAGGACCTACAGACAATATTAATATAAATATATTTTAAATTCACAACGTTCCATAAAACAGTACTGTGTGTGTCTAAATAATTACACCCCGCTCCCACCCGTGGAATAAGCCCACTGAGTCAGAAGAAGTGTCATCCGGAATTGTTACTCATGTAACTAGAGCTCAGCCTCCTTCACGGTTACATAAATCCCAGTGAGATTTTCCTTCAAAACGTACTGGGCAGAAGCCTCCATTAGGGCTCGGACTCCCTCAGCAGAAACTACAGATTTAGTGACTAGAGGCAGACCACAGCTAGTAACAGCAGAGTAGCTGTAGCCTGAAACAAAGAAAAGATTTCGCTTTCGATGCCTAAACGTCACGAAGAAAAGGAGGACACAGGCATTTCATCTCTCCTAAGAAACTGACTTTCACGACAAGCACTTCCAGGATAACCGTTGGCCTGACAGCATTAGATAGTTTTCTGGCCTGTTCTGAGGATAATCCAGGAAGAAAAAAGCGACTTAAAAATAGAAAAATATTTGCCCCCACCCCCCATTTTTCGAAGTGGAGGGAGAAGCCTCAGATTATATCTTAGTTTTCTCAGACAGAGAAAACAGAAGTGCGATTTTTCAGTTCCCAATCAGAAATGCCAGCAATAGCATTGACCTCCCCAAGGTAGGTTATTTCTGTACTTTGTTGACAGTCCGATGTAAAACTGACAACCATTTAAATAACTTCTACTTCCCCCTCTTTAAATGGTAATAATAACAGTGTCCAATTCCCAGGCCTGGTGGGAGGAGGAAACACATCAGGGGCTCCATAAACTGCCCTTGCTCTGGCCCCCGCCTGCCAGCACTGCGGCCATGAGCTCCGCCTTCCCAGGCCAATTACGCACCTGTCTACAGCACACAAGTCAGTGGCTTTTATTTCCACGGATACTTGCAGCCATTCTCACTTTGGGAAATTTTTATCACTTCAAAGATAAATTCCATACCCTTTAGCTGTCACTCTTCCCTATAACTCCATTCCCCCTATCACTAAGCAATCACTAACCTACTTTCTCTCTCTATTTTTTAGGAACCCGGAAACTTCATGTAAATGAAATCACATAATATAGTCTTTTTTATCTGTGTTCCTTCACCTGGAATAATGTTTGCGAGGCTTATCCACGCTGTAGCATGGGTCCGTATTTCATCCTTTTTAAGGCTGAAGAACATTCCATTGTATGTGGCTCTACCACATTTTGTTTCCTTGTCAGTTAATGTACATCTGAGGTGTTTCTACTTTTTGGCTATTATAAATAATCTTGTTATAAACAGTCATAATACAAGTTTTTGTGTGGATCTGTTTATTTCTTTTAGACATATACTTAGGAGTGTTATTGCTAGGTCATAGGATAACTACGTGTTTAACCTTTTTGAGGAACTGTCAGACTAACATGTTCATTATCACTAACATGCTCTACTAATACTTATCTGTTTTTTCATTTAAAGCCATCTTAAGGATGTGAAGTGGTATCTCTCTCATTGTGGTTTTGATCTGCGTTTTCCTGATGACTAACACAGGCATTTTTTCATGTGCTTACTGGCCATTTGTATACCTTCTATAGGGAAACATCTATTCAAATAATTTGCCTATTTTTAAATTGTCCTCTTGAGTTGTAAGTTTTTTATATGCTCCAGGTAAAAGTTTCTCATCAGATATGAGATTTGATATTTTCTTTCATTCTATGGGATGTTTTTTACTTTCTTATTAGTGTCCTTTGAAGCACAAGTGTTAAATTCTGATACAATCCAATGATCTATTTTGTCTTTCGCTGCTTGAGGTTTTTGGGTATCATATCAAAGGATCCATGGCCAAATCTGAGGTCAGTAAGGTTAACTCCTATGTTTCCTTTAAAAATATTTACAGATTTAGTTCTTATGTTTAAGTCCTTCATCCATTCTGAGTTAATTTGTAAGGGCCCAATTTCATTATCTGGAATATGCATACTCAGTTTTCCCAGCACCATTTTTTGAAAAGACAATGCTTTTTTCATTGAATAAGTCTTGGCATCCTTGTCAAAAAATCTGTTGACCAATGATACATAGGTTTATTTCTGGACCCTCGATTCTATCCCATTGACCTATTTATCTACCACACTGTCTTATTTCCATTTTTATAGCTAGTTTTGAAATTAAGAAGTATCTTGGCTCTTCCAAATGCCTTGCAATTCCAAATTAAATTTAGGATCATCTGTCAATATCTACAAAAGAAATAAAGTGTTTCCATCTTAATAACATTAAGTCTTCTGAACCATGAACCTGGAAGGTTTTTCCATTTGATCATCTTTCTTTAAACAATGTTTTGTAGCTTTCAATGTGTTATACATCTAAGTACTTTAATCTTTTTTTTTAAAGAGTTTATTTATTTATACCACAGTGCATTTTGTCTGGATTTCTTTTACTTTTTCCTGAGTCAAGGAGAACAAAACCAAACAGTTACAGTCTTGACAGCCTATTTTAATAATCAACTAAAAATACTATACTTAGAAATTCAATCTTCTGTAATTTCCATTTCTGACAATTGAATTTTCTAATCAAGTTCAATAAAAAAACCTGTCTCATTTAAAAAAATTATTTTTTTCATTTAATCTTCATTGTATTTGGGACTAAATGGTAATGGAGGAAATACACCCCCCATTACCATTTAGTCCCTGTATATCCCCTTTTATACCCCTCCCCTCAGCAGTCACCACATTGTTGTCCACGAATCCTTTTTCCTTTGTGCTCAATCCCTCCACCCTCTGGTCACCCCCACCCCAACTAGCTGTCATCTGCTCTCCATCTATGAGTCTGTTTCTGTTTTGTTTGTTGGCTCAGTTTTTTCATTAGATTCCACATAAGAGGAAAATCATATGGTATTTGTCTTTCTCTGACTGACTTATTTCACTTAGCATAATGTTCTCCAGGTCAATCCACATAGTTGTAAAAGGTAAATTTTTTTTTCTTTTTTTATGGCTGAGTAGTATTCCATTGTGTAAATATCCCATGGTTGTTTTATCCACTCATCTACTGATGGACACTTGGGCTGCTTCCATGTCCTGGGTGATTGTAAATAATGCTGCATTGAACATAGGGGTGTTTTTTCCAATTAATGTTTTAGATTCCTTCAGATATATTCCCAGAAGTGGGATTGCTGGGACAAAAGGCAGATGGATTCATTTTAATTTTTTGAGGAGTCTCCATACTGCCTTCCACGGTGCTTGCACCAGTCTGCATTCCTACCAACAGTGCAAAGGGGTTCCCCTTTCTCTACATCTTCACCAGCACCAGTTGTTTATTGACTTATTGATGATAGTCATTCTGACAGTTGTGAGATGGTACCTATGTGCTCGTGGTTTTAATTTGCATTTCCCTGATGATTAGTGACACTGAGCATCTTTTCATAAGTCTATTGACCACCTGTATGTCCACTTTGGAAAAGTGTCTATTCAAGTCCTTGGCCCGTTTTTTTAAGTTGGATTGTGTAGTTGTTGCTGTTGACATTCATTAAGTTCTTTATAAATTTTGGGTATTAATAATTTATCAGATATATCAGTGCATATGTACTCCCAATCTGTGGGCTGTCTTTTCATTTTGTTGATGGTTTCTTTTGCTGTGCAAAACCTTTTTAGTTTGACAAAGTCCCATTTGTTTACTTTTATTTGTTTGCTTGGGGAAATATATCTGATAAAAAATTGTTGTTGCCTACATTTTCTTCTTGGTTTTTTATGGATTTGGGCCTAACATTTAAGCCTTTGATCCATTTTGAATTTATTCTTGTGTGTGGTGTAAGGGGGTGGTCTGGTTTCATTTTTCTGCATGTATCTGTCCAATCTTCCCAACACCATTTATTGAATAAATTATCTTTAGCTCATTGTATGTGCTTGCTTCTTCTATCAAATGTTATATGACTATAAAGGTGTGGGTTTATTTCTGGGCTCCCTATTCTGTTCCATTGATCTCTGTGTCTGTTTTTATGCCAGTACCATGCTGTTTTGATTACTATGGCTTTATAGTATACTTTCCTATTAGGTAGCATGATTCCTCTATATTTGCTGCTCTTTCTCAGGATGGCTGTTGCTGTTGCTATGCATGGCCTTTTGTGGTTCCATATGCATTTTTGAAACATTTGTTCTAGTTCTGTGAAATATGTCATTGGAATCTTGATAGGAATTGCACTGAAATTATAGTTTGCTTTGGGTAGTACAGACATTTTAATGTTAATTGTTCCTATCGATGAACATGGTATGTGCTTCCACTTATTTGTATCTTCTCCAGTTTCTTTCTTCAGTGTCTTATAATTTTCTGAGTACAGGTCTTTTATGTCCTTGGTTAGATTTATTCCTAGGTATTTAATTCTTTTTGAAACAGTTGTGGATGGGATTGCTTTCTAAATTTCCTTTTCTTTTAGTTCATTATTAGAATATAAAAATGCAACTGATTTCTGGATATTAATTTTGTATCCTACTACTTTGCTGAATTTATTGATCAGTTCTAGTATTTTCTTGGTGGAATCTTTGGGGTTCTCTATGTACAGTATCATGTCATCTGCAGATAAAGACAGTTTTACTTCTTCCTTTC
>VMDR010002196.1:9715-98250 GCA_007922815.1 Macrotus californicus
AGAGGGTAAAGACCCCAGGCTCCAGGGTCCTCCTCCAGGCAGCGGAATGTGTGCTGAATGGAGGACATGGCCGGGCCCTCAGGAGATGCCTGGTCCTGCCAGTCTTGCTTCCGCCTGCACCCAGGCCTTTTGTGAGGGGGTGGGGGTGCTGCCTCGCTTTCCTGAGCCTTCCCGACCCAAAACTGAGTCATCGCACTTCATCTTCCCTTTGTTACGCTGGCAAGTGCTCAGACGGTCTTGGCTGGAGCTATGATGCGGTGCCGCGGTGATAAATGCTGTCTATTCTCCTTGGAACAAGAGGTCGTGAGGAAGCTGATCATTTTTTCCTGAAGAAATCATCTTACATTTCAAACTCAAGACTCTCCAACCCCTTCAGTGGCTACAGCACACAAAAACTGGATGTGCAAAGGCTCAGAAACTGCAGGAGAGATCTGCCTGCCGCCCCCGGCCCCGCAACCCACAAAGGGAGGGAGGCTGTCTGCCCGCCGCTGGGGTTGGGAGGGACGGTCCTGGTGAGGCTGTGCTGAAAAAGTCAATTCTTCCCACTGCTCCTTCCCTGCTCCCCCCACCGCCCCCCACCAGCCACACAGACCTTATGCCAATTTTTCTTTTATTGTTGTTCAAGTACAGTTGTCTCCATTTGCCCCCTACCCACCCCCACCTCCCAACCTCAATCTTTCCCGCCTGCGGCTTTGTCCATGTGTCCTTTATCCATGTTCCTTGACAACCCTTCCCCTTCTTTCCCCAATTTCCCTCTCCCCTCCCCTCTGGTCACTGTCAGTCTGTTCTTTATTTCCATGTCTCTGGTTATATTTTGCTTGCTTGTTTGTTTTGTTGATTAGGTTCCACTTACAGGTGAGATCATGTGGTATTTGTCCCTCACCACCTGGCTTATTTCACTCAGCATAATGCTCTCCAGTTCCATCCATGCTGTTGCAAAGGGTAGGAGCTCCTTCTTTGTCTCTGCTGCATAGTATTCTGTCATGTAAATGCACCATAGATTTTTGATCCACTCACTTACTGATGGGCATTAGGTTGCTTCCAGCACTCGGCTACTGCAAATTGTGCTGCTATGAACATTGGGGTGCATAGGTTCTTTTGAGCTGGTGTTTCAGGGTTCTTAGGGTATAATCCCAGCAGTGGAATTGCTGGGTCAAAAGGCAGTTCCATTTTTAGTTTTTTGCCAACTTCCTAAATGCCCTGGCAGCCTTGGCACAGGCCACTCTCTCTGCCTGGGTCACCCTCCCTCCACTTGGCAGAGTAACTTCCTTTGGGCATCCTTCAGTCATCTCAGCCTCCCCCCGCCCCCCAAAGTGCCGTTGCTCTGACCGCCCTCATCTGCTTCCTTCTCTCTCACAGAGTTTGGCCCAATCTGCAGTGATTCTATTTTTCCATCTGTGGCTTTGCCCTTGTAAACCACACTGTCATGATGAGTAGACCTGGGTCACTCTACCTCACTCATCTATTACCCTGGGCCAGTGCTTGGCACATAGTAGGTGCTCAGTAAAGACACGTTGAAGTAGCAACTCCCCCAAAGTGGCATTTCCAGGCATAATAGGAGGTGATATTTTCAAGGTGGGGCTACCATCACCCCTCAAAACCCTGCCTACATGAGGTACCGCCTCTGTCTCAAGGTTACTTATGCGCCCGGATGAAGTTGTTGGCACAACAACCAATCTCTCCTCTTTCCTTCCTTCTGACCGACCACGGAGCTAGCAGATCTGAATATTTATTCCAGAAAGAACTTCGCTTTCATCCTGAACAAGAAAATACCCCTTGTCAAGACCCAAAATGAGAGGCTAGAGCAGCATCCTCCACATTGGGGTTCATGCCCTGCCCCCAAATCGCCCTGCACAGGCACACGGCTTTGCAGTGAAATGGTCCAGAACCCACTCTCATTCCCCTGAAGGAGAAAGCTCCTGCCAAGCCATGGGCCTTGGGTCTGCGGCTGCACATACTTCAGCCCTGGACGGTGAAGCCACTCCATGCGCCCCATCCCACCCACCGCCCACTGAGTAACGTCATGTTTGGAGAATGCTGCTCTGTAATTAGACCTGGCTGGAACCCTTTCAAAATTCTCTCTTGCTACTTCAAAGTCTTGGGGGTTCCCCCCACCCCTTTCTTAATTAGATAATGACAGAGGCAGGCAGTTACAGTTTCACTAGCAAAATCCTCTTCTGCTGTGGCTTTGCTCACTCCTTGAAGAATCCATTTTTGGCTTCTAAAAGGGGGTGTGGGCACGAAGCACAAAAAAGTTCAAAAACAATTTCCAGTTCTCTGAACCCTGGCGAAATCCCACCCCACAGAAATGCTACCTGGGCCTGGCTGCCTGAGGAGGCAGCGCCGAGTGAGCAGATGGGCGCCAGATTTTCTCTCCCGCTCACTTGCTCCTCCACCGGCCCACGTCCTGCACATCAGCTCCGCTGCCAGGCTAGCGTTCCTGGATGCACTGTGCCCAATTCCAGCTCCAGGCCTTTGCATACGCTGCCTCCATTCCTAGAATAAGCTTCCCCTTTACTGAACTCAAGCACTCCTATGCATCCATCAAAACCCAGCCTCAATATCCCCCTTTCCGGAGAGCCTCCTCTGCCGCCCCAGCAGATCTGGGTGGCCTTC
This sequence comes from Macrotus californicus, assembly GCA_007922815.1. Lineage (NCBI taxonomy): Eukaryota > Metazoa > Chordata > Mammalia > Chiroptera > Phyllostomidae > Macrotus > Macrotus californicus. Next base: position 12,332 of record VMDR010002196.1, read on the forward strand.
TCTGTGCTTCCATAGCCTGGCATGCACAGCCCAAACTATCCTCCAGTACCACCCACACTTTTGGGCTCCTGAGGGACCTGGCACGCTAGCTCCTACTTCACCCCTGACCGAGGGCTATGCTGGGAGTTCCCAGACCTGGATTTGGCACGTATTACCCACGTGACTTCAGGCAAGTCACTCCACTTTTTGTGCCCCCACATTCCTTGCCAATAAAGGGAGGGACAACAGCCTGCCTCCCAGGACTGCAGAGAGAGTGGAGGAAAAAGGTGAACCTGAAACAGGGTGAAAGAGCCCTTTGCCTTGACTGTAACAGATCCAAAAAAAGAAACATTGTTACTGGCATCTCTCCCCTGTTCCCCTTTCACCTCTCCTCTCCTCCCCGTGTCCTTCCTGCTTCCTACATCATACCCGTGGGGTCTCTGAGAGCATTGCCCCCAGCCCACCAGGAAAGACTCCAGCCCAGGAGTCCCTCTGCACACCGATGTGCCCTCTCCCTCTGGGTGAGGCTGTTGGGATGTGGTGGGGGTGTTAAGGCTCCACCGATCTGTCCAGCAAAACCTCCCGCCACAGCAACACTGCGGCAAACAGATTACAGGAGGATCAATCACCTGGCTGCCGCGCCCCACCGATTTCGTACCTACCCCCTCTGAGTACAGTTAATCAAAGGGTGTACCGAGGGCCCTCCCAGCTGGCCCAGGGAGTTCACTCTGTGCTTCACCACACCACCTTGGTGGGACCTTTCCAGAGCCCCCTCCCTGTCGAGCGCCTGCCGTGACCCCTACCACATTCGCCATTGTCATGGCATCTTGCTGGTCTTGTCGGTTCACTTCTCTGCATCCCTAGGGGGTCTGATCACCTGGGGGTGGGGGGTGGGGCTTGGAGACCAGCCTCCCAGCTTCCCCAGGTCCCTTAGATCCACTCAAGAGTTTGACAGTAAGGTAGGCACAAGGGGTGCATTGGGAAGTTCCGGTCCAGGCAAACCCCATGCCTTGCGCCCTAAAGTACTTAGGGAAGACCTGGGACCCTTCACTGAGCCTTCGGGAGCCTCTGTTTCCTCATGTGGCCGATGGAGCCATGACTCTCTTGCCGCTAGGTTGTGTGAGCGCTACAGGTAAAACTCAAGCAGGAGTCTGGCCGCTCTAAAGGCTCGACAAACACGAGCAAACTGTGTTACTGTTACAAGCGAGACAAATGAACACCGAGGGGTTTCGTGGAAAATGGGAGCCCGGGAGGGTAAAGGAAGGAATCCTTTTCTTCTGATGGATGAAATGCACTAGGTTTCAACCATCCTCCGATTTTAAGGTAGGGGAGGAGGGATTAGGGACAAAAGAGCTAAGAAAGCAGTTGCGAAACCTCCCACTGACACTCCAGTGAGGTGGTGGCAGAGAGTGTGACGGCGCCTAGGCATCGTCCCATGGTGTCAGCCAGTGGGGACTCTGGAGTTCAGGAAGGGAACCGAGGACTCTATGGCGCAGAGATGAGCCTCGAGGACGGGAGGCTGAGTGAAAGGGGCAGACGCTACAGCACCGATGCTGTGGGGTCCCTTAGTGTGAAAAGTCCAGAACAGGCGGGTCTGGGGAGACCGAAAGCACCTGGGGTGGCTTAGGGCTAGAGGGGATGGGGAGAAAGAAGGGGGACGTCCCCAAGTGGACGAGGATGGGGGCTGCACACCTCTGGGAGGGATTAAAAGCCGCTGAATTCTGCACTTTAAATGGGTGAACCGTACGGGATGGGAATTCTATCTCAATAAAGCTGCTTAAAAAGGAAGAAAGAAGAGGAGAGCCATGAGCGGAAGGCCACACATCCAGAAAGCCATGGAGACAAGACTCAAGCCAGGTCTGCTACCTGGAAGACCATCATTGAAGGTCTAGTACTATTTCCACAGCCCCCATCTGAACAAACCCCCACCCCCAGGCCCCAGCACTTGGAGAATATCTACCCCAGGGCAGGGCAGAGTCCACCCACCCCCACCCAGAAGCCTGACTTTAAACGCATGAGCCGGTGATCCCTTTCCTGATGTCACCAGTAGGCTGAGGCCAGGACTTTCTGGAAGCCCCCACTCCATGAGCCCCAGCTCCCCTGGTCTGCCGGGACGACTGTAAACAGTCAGAGGCCACCCTGTCGGGACGAGCCATTTCCTGAGATCAGATGAACTTCCTTTTAAGTAGCAGCTTCTCATGGATCCGCTGCTATGAGGCACTTTATTAAAAACCACCATTTGCTGCTCAAATCCAGTTCCAACCAAATCCAATTTTCGTATCTACTGCTTTTTGAGACACGATGAGGAGAATGTCGTTTCTGTTTCTATGGGGAAGACTGGAATCAAAGGGCTGCCTTTCCGTGTTTTCCTGAACGTGGAGGTGGGCGAGGCGTGCTGTTGCTGCTGTTTGCCACGGCCCCCGGGGACCTTCCACAGAGAGCGGATATTTCTGCATTTGTGAGCACACGCAGACACGCCGAGACATGTTCCTTAGCGCCTGGGGCTCGGCCAGCCAAGGTCAGAGGCGGAGCCCCTGCCAAACCGGGCCCATCAGCTTCTCCTAGAGGAGAAGTTTCTGCGTCAGCCCCCGCGCTGACCTGTCTCTGTCTTACATTACTGACCGCTCTGGAGGTTGAATGAACGGAAGATGCTGGTGGGTGGAGCATATTCTGCATCGGGGCCAAAAACAAGAATGTGCTGTTTTCCTAACGGGGTCCTCATGGGCCCCGTGCCCGCAACCTTTTCAGAAGCCCAGAGACGGGCAAGGACTCAGGCCCACCCACGGGAATGCGACGCCCACTCGGACACCTCTTGCCTGTGCAACGGCAGCTAAGACTTGACCTCCCAGCCCTCACCTTCACCAAGGGTCAGGGCAGAACCTGCCTTGGAGGGCAAAGGAGGTCAAAACAAGCAACCGAGTGCCAAGCCCTTGACACGGAGCTCCGTGGAGACGAAGATGCTCAACCCACGGGAACTGCATGACGACAAAGACCACTGATGTGTTCCCAAGGTGGCCTAAGTGTGCTGAGGGTCTCTTCAATTTTTTTTTTTACTTTGGAAATCGTCATTTGGTCTGACCATTTGCAAAGGCAATAGATCAAGACTGAATTGACTTGGAAGCTATTTCTTAGCCTTCAGCTTATCAAATCCCCCTACTGATCTGTCTCCCCATCTCCTGGATTTGAATGCATGTGCACTCATTGAATAAATATTTAGAGAGACCTACTGTGTGCTGTGCCCTTGTGGGGAAATGCAGATGAGCAGGAGCAGGTGGTGCCCTGGTGTTCACAGAGCTCCCTGAAGAATCGGAACCAAACCTGGGCAATAAATGCAGTAACCAGATACCTGCCAGGTCCACAGGGGGCAGGCTGTCAGGGAGGAGAGGAGGGTCCACAGAAGTGACTAGAACAAGGTTTTAAAACACAGAGAGGAGACATCATGGGGAGGAGGGAGAGAAACACATGCTGCAGGGGAATGTGTGACAGGCTGTCCATGAGCAGGTCAGGGGCTCAGAAGGGAGGTGACCACTGGCATTAGAATTAAGGGGCCACCATGGTCTGGAAATGGTGGGAGGGGGCATGCTGGAAAGAGCCAGGTGGCAGGAAGGGGTGTTAAGAGCATACAGGGTGATGAGGAGGGGCGCTTCATGGTAGGATTGTAAAGAGTGCTCTTTCAGAGGGTAAGGGGATTCTCCCTGCGGGTTTCCTGCCTTCCACTGATTCATTACACATTTTGAAACATGACTTGTGCTGGCCCTGGTGCTTCCCTTTGGGGCACCCCTGTGGCTCCCCATACCCCACATCGTACCAAACCAGCAACAGCACCTGGTCGGTTGGCGACGGCCGTCTCCCAGGCAGAACCTCACTTCGGAGAGCAGCCTCCAGAGCCCAGCATTCGGGAGGAAATAGCTCAGCACTTAAAAAAAAATTAAAACGCCCGGTCATTGGGCTGAAATAAAACCCTTCGCCTCTGCCAACAACTTCAAAGCGGAGATTAAAGGGTGATCTGAAGACTTAAAGACACCGCGCTGACGGCTTTGGGTGGGAGCCTGGTTCTGCAGAATTCAGAGTACCAGCAATTCTAGAAACAGGTTATAATAACAGCACTCACCAGAGATACACGCTGTACTGCGGTCTCTGGATGATAAAGTGTGTGGAAAGAGCTTATTTCCATCCCCAGATCCACCAGGGCAGGTCATGGGTAATGACGCTCGGTTGTCTGTGAATTCATTTCTGGACGGCCCTGCCAGGAGCTAATGCAGTTTTCAGCGGAGAGAAGCGGAGGAACCTCGATGCCAGAGCGGACTGGTTAATCATTACATTCGCATCGGCTCGGCGGGGCGAGGGGCCAGCTGGAATGTCCCGTGGGGTTAATGGACATTTTGGAAATTGTGCGAATGCAGGCTTGGCAGGACAAAGAGACATTCGCCATCTACTTCGGCCCCGGGGGCTGAGCCTCTCTGCCTGCTGTCAGGCCTGCTGACTTGCTGCCCAGTCATTTCAGAATTAAAAACGCATCAGCTTGGGGATGAGCAGAGATCAGCTTCTTTTGTGAAACTTCTCCCAGTTTTATTCCCTGGTTACCGCCCCATTTTTTTTTCCCTCCAATCTCTCGTCCGCGGAGAGGTTGGTGTCAGGGCAGAATTAGCCTGGCAGCTTAGGGTTCCCGGGATTTATCGATAGCGGCATGAGACAGTATACAAATTTGGCTTATCAGTTTGATGTATTGGCCATACCTGATGATAAGGTAGGCAATACTGCACAAATAAACTCATTGTGGCTCCTAAATGCCTTTCTCCCCCCGCTTTTTTGGCTGCACAGCATTTTCCGGGAAATGATTAATAAGATGTTTCATTTAAGTACCGAGCAATCGAGAAATGGAGCTGGAGCACAGGCGCCCAGACGCAGGAAACCTTGAAATTAACAGGCAGCCACAGAAAGTGTGAGATTAATTTCATTTTCTTTTCTTATCTTATGCTCTCGGTTATGTCTCTCTCTACGTAAAGGGGAGATTAATTAATCCGGGAACGATCTCTTTGTGGGCAATTTTATATTATGTTTGACTACTTAATAGAAATCTGAATGAGGGCGAGGCGTGCCGCAGGAAGCGTGTCCCAGGGACACGGGGGGAAGTCATTTTGGAGCGGAGGCGGCTGACTTCACAGCTCCTGTTGAAACCAGGTGGCTGGGAGAGGAGAGCCAGCGCCACCTGGCATTCATTCACTCGTGGATTCATTCATTCACTGATTCATTCATTCCAAAGATACTCCCAGCAACCTGCTGTGCAGCCTCCCTTACTCTGATCTCTCCTTGAGAAAACCTCTGGGCCGCGCCCGGCCCAATCTTGGGGGTGATTTGGAACCGATCTGAAATTCAAGTCCATTCAGAAAATATTCACTGAGCACCAGCCATATGTCCAACAGCACCCCGGCGGTGCAGGGAACATGAAAAGGGGTGGGACACGGCAGCGGAGGCTCTCACTGGGGAGATGAGGTATACGCAGACAACGCAAGGCAATTACAGTAGCAGCGTGCATTTAAATGCCACTCTCCTGTTCACCCACATTTTCCTATCCCTGGCTCAGACGTTGTTGGAACCTCTCAACAACTCAGGGCAGATATGATGAGTCTCATTCTGCAAATGAGGAATCCGAAGCTCAGAGGGGTGGGGAGGCTGGCCTCAAGTCACCCCGCCAGGAATGGCAGTGGCAGGCCGCCAGCGTCCTCTACCACGCTGCGGTGTGCTTCAGCTAGTCACCTACACTGATGAACTGCCCAAAGAGGGGGTGCAGCCGGCGAGCTGGAGGAGTGCCGGCCATCCCAGGTCAGGGGAGGTGTCGGGGGAGAAGCCAGCCACACTCAGGGAGGAGAGCTCCCAAGTCCACCCGGGGAGGGCTGCTGCCTACCTTGCTTTTGAATCCTGCCCTGATTTCCCACCAAGGAGCCTGGGCATAGGTGGCACTGAAAGGCGGGCCCCCTCTCCGTGCCAGCCCACCCCTGGAAGAGTCCCACCCACCCAGCAGGAGGAGACCAGGCTTTCTTGAAGGTGACCCGGGAAACAGGTGGCCCAAGAGAATTGGACGTCCAAAACTGCTAACTGCTGGCAAACCCCCACTGCACCCATGGGGACAAGCGTGAACTTCAGGGTCCCCAGGGGCACAGATGATTGCAGAGCACAGGTGACCTCGGAGACCCGGCGTGGGGCACAGCAAGGTGGACACTCGGTAGGGATTTTTGGACAAGTGCCCTGATGAGGGAGTCTGCCACCCTCCTGCTCCGAGTCAGAAGGACAGATGAGATCATTCCTACCGGGCCCAGTAACCATGCAGATGGATGGCAAAGAATAAAGTTCGGATTTTTCAAAAAAGTCTTCCCAGCAGACAGCCCCAGGAGACCAATTGCAGGCTAAAATATGACAAGATTCCTAATTAAATATAATTAAATAAGCATTAAGAGAGAGACTGATGCTCCCCTCCTCACATTACCCCACTGGTGCCAGAGTACAAAACCAAGACCATTGTTCTCCGGAAAACACCCACAAAGATCAGCCCCCTGGTGACTCAGCTGGGGAAACTGAGGGCAGAGGGCTTCTGAGTTCAACCAGGGTCCGCAGGGATATAGGGCTGATGACAAAAGGCCGATCGGGAAGAGTAGGCCCGTGCACCTCTTCCCATTTGGGGGTCATGCTGGCAGCATCTGAAAGGCCCTGCCACTAGAGTGCTGTGTGACCTTGGGCAAGTTTCTGAACAACTCTGTGACTCTTCCACCAGACCAGCACCATGCCACAGGAACAAAATACAAGCCGCGTCGGTAACGTTTTTTTATTACCTAGCAGCCGATATTTTAAACAGTAAAAACAAAGTACGAGGTGAAAAGACATAACTTAATAATAATTTCTTGAAACCCGGTATGTCCAAATGGTATTGTTCCAGCATGTAATATTAGAGAGAAAGTTATTCATCAAATAACTCACTTTTCTTTTTATGGCCCTATGTCTGAAATCTGTGATGTGCTTCACACATGCAGCTCCTCTCGGTGTGGACCGGCACACTGAGCCACCTGTAGTGAGGGTGACCTTGGCCAGGGCGGGGTGGTGGGGGTGGGGCGGTGAAGGGGGTTGTGACCTTACCAGAGGGCACAGGTCTACAAGATGGGTCTAAGAATGGAGTCTAACTTGTTGTTGTGAGGCTTTTTTTTTTTTAAAGATTTTATTTATTTTTAGAGGGAGGGGACAGGAGGGAGAAGGACAGGGAGAGAAACATCAATGTATTGCCCCTCATATGCATCCCAACCAGGGACCAAACCTACAGCCCAGGCATGTGTCCTGACCAGGAATCGAACTGGCTACCTTTCTCTGTACAGGGTGATGCCCAACCCACGGAGCCTCCCAGGCCAGGATTGTTTCTAGCTTTGACATAAACAGGACCCAAGGAGCACTTAGCGGTGTCCCTGCGTGTCATTAGCCCCCAGGCAACATGAGCGGTGATTATTTTGGGAACACCAATATCCAACCGGTGCACCCAGAAAGACGAGCTACAATCCATGCCTCTGATTTATGAAAGTTTCTCTTTCAAATCCCTTCCACACAAACAACCCCGAACAGAGCAACTGGGGGGATTTCCTTCGTCTCTGGGTTAAACCTACTGAAAACAAATGGGAGCTTCTGGAGCTTGCCCTTAAAGATGAAAGCCATAGGCAGCCACATTTTGTTACAAGCAGCGGCCCTCCACCGGGGTGGGGGCTGGAGGTGGGCAGGTGTAATCCCCTGTCCAGGGCGCGCACGGACGAGACCCCCGCGCACTTCATCACCCAAAGCTCTCCGTCAGCCCTGAGCCCAGCTGGCCTGGACTTAGAGCGGCTTTGCTTCCCTAAGTCTCCCTCCATGTTGTGGCCAGAGCTTCCTGAGGCTTCTCACCCAGCCATCCAAGTACAAATAGCACTATTGATCCCCAGGCATCGATAACGTCAGCCCGAAAGCTACTCGTGCCCATTTTTAATTGTCCTGTCCCTTTTGAGGTCTTTAAATATCACCATCAGCTCTGAGCGGACACGCTCCCTCGCCTTGGGAGGAAGGAAATCGTTCCCCGGCTGAGAGCGGTGGGTATGTGACTCTCGCCCTATTAATTGAGAGGTCCCTTTTTGTGAAATACAAAATAAAACATCGGCTAATCCCATTTGGGCCTCGGTGTTACAATTCTTCAAGAAACGCCGCCTAGTTACACCTAATTTCTCATTGTTTTTCTGACTGGTTGGCGTCCCCACAATTAGGTTTCATTTGCTGTAACAAAGGAGAACAAACCGGCCAGCCGGTCAGCACTTTCCCCGTGATTAAAGCATGGGGTTGATCAGAAAGCCGGCGTCCAATAAATTAATCAAGAAATAAGGAATGAAGGCCCACGTTTGATGTCTGTGATTCGCACGTGTGGATCTCCAGATGTTTCAACTTAATTTTTGCCGCCATGAAAATGAAGACCAGGAAGGACTCTGACAGCCAGGAGAGCCCCCACAGCCTGCTGCATCCGCCTCACCTGCGGAGTGGGGGGGTCGCCTGGGCTGCTCCTCGGAGCCCAAAGTAAGGCCCCTTTGGGGGGGCCAATGTGAGAACGTGCAACACAGGGGAAAGCAACGGGCTTCGACATTCAACAGGAAAGCAGCAAATTCCAAATTAATAAATGCTTCATTAAGCGCCTGCCAAACGCGGCACTGAGGCCTCCTGGCCTCTCACGGATGCGGTACTCATGACGGAAGAGTCATAAAAACTTCATTACATCTGAGAAAACGGTGGTGAGGATTCCTCAGGATGCGATTGGCTGTGGGGGAAATCCCAGGTAATTGTGACTGTGATGAATGACCCCTTCGCCAGGTAATTTAAGAAGCAAAAATCATTAAACTCCTTTCAAAGGTTTTTTACTGAAAATAAATTATAGTTAAAGTAAAGTGTGGGTGTGTTTTAATTTGCTTGAGATGATGGGACCTGCCTGGAGCTTCCGACGAAGGGCTTACAACGAGTTACATCGAATCTCACTTCCTTCGGGGGCTGCCGGGCCGTGGGGCCCTGCTCCCTCGCACCTGGAGCACTTGGGGAGCATCTTACAATGAATAGGACGACCCCCACAGCACTGGGTGACCCAGCTCCGAATTGCACAGCACTTCCTTCATGCCACCCTGCCCTAGAGGACGAAACAGCCTGAACAAAGCCCCCCCGCCTTTTGCCGGGCCTTTCCTGTAGACCAGTGACAACTCAGAAAGGGAGAGCCACACCGGCGGAGAAACCCCACACGCTCACTGCAGACAGTCTCCCTGGGTCTCCTGCCGGAGGAGAACCTGCGTGGGGTCCGCAGGCTGTAGAAGAGCCACCTTTTGGCATCTCTCGCTGCTGGGCCTGTTTTTGATGGAGTCAGACCCCGAAGGAGGCCGTGAAATCACCAGCTCTCAAGAAGAAAGAGCTCTCCGTTTCTAAGCCATAAATTAAGGACCGGGCCTCTCCGTGTCCTTGGTCGCCTGGAACCTCTCCCCCCCCCACCTCATCACCACCACATATTGACGCCATTGCTTCACTGTGAGCGAGGGACATTCTCTTCCTTCACAAGCCCACCCCCCGCCCTTTCCCTGAGTTGATTTTGTCTGGGGCCGGTTTTAGATCATCCCTTCAAATGAAATAACATCAGAAGAGATTAATCACAGCCTGAAATTGAAAAGGATAAAGCCACATCCCATTGTGACCTTCTAATTTCCATTGTGACCGCCTGGCCAGCTTCCGGGGGGAGGCGGGAGCAGGGTGGGTGGGGGTTTTTCCAAGTGGCCCTCCGTTCTGGACCCTGCTCATCGCCGTGACTATGACAGCTTCTTGGATTTATGAATTAAGGGCGACCTCATAAGTATTAGTTTGCGGTCTCACAATGAAAGCCCTGATAATAAATACTGCTCATCAGCCACTATTCTATCAGCTGTAATTTGGGGGCTGTTGGTGGAATTGCTGTCTGCCCGCGAAGGTATGAGGTTAGCACTCCGACAAACAGTGACTAATTCCTGCGTCACTGTGAGCTGGGTAGATATTAAGTCTATTTTCCAGGAGATGAAACCCAGAGAAAGGTTAGGCAAGGCTGGCCCTGCTCCACAGGGAGCTGGTCCTAGGGTGGAAATTAGAAGCCCAATGTCGTGAGCGCCAAGCCCGAGATAAAGCCTTCATCCATGATAAATTACAGTTTGAAAACTCCCTGCATCGGTGTTCAGGCGCAAGACCCGACACAACCACTGATTCGAATGAAAATAAGGATGGAGGAGGGAACACAGGGGCTCTCTGGGCGGCTGGGCGCGGGAAGGGATCTCCCTCTCCGAAGGGGAGAGGCATCAGCCTCACGTTGACAACCCCCCACCCCACAGGCCGGCTTCTTCCCCGATTCCAAGCCCCTTCCTCGCACACAGGAGAGTCGGGGCAGGTTTCTGGGGAGCTCTGCTCCGCGCAGGGCTCCCAGCTCAGCTGTGAGAAGCCCGAGAGATGAAGACTGATGATTCCTCACAGGCAGAAGCCGAGTTCTGAAAAATGACCCCTCGCTTTTGCTTTCATAACTTTTCAGGAAACGCGGCACAATTGTCCTTTCTCTCCCCTCGCTTAAAAGTTGAACTGAAATTAATTCTTTTAAAGGGGCCGGTTATAAAAGAAAACCATAATGCCTCGCCACTGGGTAATTCTTTCTTGATTAAAGACGGAGGCTGCTCATAAAATGGATGCCCAGCCCGCGCAGCGCAGATGGAGACGTGCGTCTGAGGCTTGCGGGGGACCCGAAGTGTTTGCTGGGCAGGAAGGAACGCGGCAGGGGGGGAGTCTTCTGGCTGGGAAGTGGAACAAAGCCAGCAGAAGGGGGTTCCTGGGATAGAGGGGACACCATGGGGGGTGCCAGGAGGAAAGTACAGGACACCTGGTGGGTTTTCCTGCCCAGAACTACTCCACCCCTTCTCTAAGGGTAGTCCTGGAACAGGGCACCCACCCCCCGGAGGTAACACCCCGGAAGCAACACGCCCCGGAAGTGACACACCCCGGAAGTGGGCGGGGCTTGAGCTGTGCTTGAGGGACTGTAGACTCTGCCCTGTTGCTAAACACAGCTGCTGGAAGAGGGGCAAACATGGCCAACACATGCCCTCACTGGTTGGAAGGCTGGACACTCCCACTGGCTTTCGGCACGCATGGGATTCTGGGAGAGGACTTTTGAAATGCAGCACACCGGAAAGCAAAAAAAGGCAGTTGGTTCTTCCTGCCCTCCTTCCTCCACCCCCCACGATTCCCCGGCCAGGGCATGTCCAGGGTCACCAAGGGGCCTGCCAACAGTGGCCAGTGCAGGCCTGTGAGCAGAGACCTGGGGCACAGACTCGGAAAGATGCCAGAAGCTGGACAGCCACAGGAGACCAGCTAAAACACCTACATTCTTCATAGCTTTGGGTGGGAGAAGAGGCTCCTGGTGCAGTTTTGCACTGAGCTGGCAGAGGGTGACAGGGTGATTTTTCTTTGGGTGTCATAGAGGGAAAGGGCTTTGAGGCAGAAACTTGCTGTTATTTCCGAAGACCTTGGTGATAATAGTCAGCACTGTGAACAGATCTTTGCTCTTGTGTTATTTTCAGTTCCCAAACCCGTGCAGTGGTTCTCAGGAGACTCTTTTGGATGTCATACTCTGACTTTTTCACCCAGATATTTTAGGCAGGAACTTGCCATTAAATAAAAGATTCCTTTCTTTTTCCACTGATCTCCATCTTTGGAGATTTGCCTGGTAGGTGGTGAACACTAAGACCCCCGCTCCCACCCCCCCAGGGTGTGTTGGGTCCAGCAATGGCCCCTCAATTTTACGTTGAAGGTTCTCAGTCCAAGAGGTTCATGTGAGGTGACAGCAACAACCCAGCCCACCCTCCCTGCCTTAAGGGAAGGGCCCCCACCCTAGCCTGGTCCCTCACTCTCTAGTCAGTCCCTGTCTCTTCGTGGGGCTGGGGAACTAGAGGGATGAAAATCATTGTTGACAACCAAAGGGAGCATCTTCTGAGAATCAAGCAGCTCTGGAGGAATCCAGGACCCGAAAACCCACTGAAGCCATGACACGCCACTGCACCGGCTACATACCACGTCTCCCAACTGATGGGCCAGCAGGGACAGAATGCTTGCCCACACCCTGCTCACCCAGCCACACGCCTGGAGGGTCACTGCTTTCCAGTTCGCTCAAAGGTACGAGGTGGTCATCTGAGGCAGAGGCCTGCAGGGCTATGTCTGCTTAGAGAGGGCACCTTCTTCAAATTCATACCAAAAACCATACGGGCTAGTGTGAGCCTAGATGCAACCTGGTTGGAAGCCATTCTAACCCTAAGCTCCCCAGTGCAATAAGCCAATGTATTGCCAATCGATTGCTTAAGCTGGGTGGAGATGTGTACCTGTCACATGCACCAGAAGGGGGATGCGGGAATCACTAATAAGCGCCAGGACCGCCTTCAGAAGCCAAAGGAGGGAGGAGGTGCTCTCTGGAGGGGCCACGCACCCACTGGTGAGCCTGTCCAGGCCCAAGGGCGTGTCTCGCTGGGCAAAGCCCAGAGATGCTGCCAAAAGAGATGGACAGAAGCTAGAGTTTTCCAGATGTACCAAAGTTTTGTCTTTAAAACTACAAAATTGTTTCCATAAAGATATAACAGAAAAATTGAAAGGAAAAAGCAGACAAGTTAAATGAAAATAATTGTGAACAAAGAGAAATATACGGGCCTGTTCATCCAGTTGGTGGTTTAAGCCTGGGGCCAGCGAGCTGTGGCTGCCCACGGACCAGGTCCGGCCGCCGCCTATTTGTGTAAATAGTTTTCGCTGGAACCCAGCCAAGCCCACGTGCATGCACCTCGTCTGTGCGGCAGCCTTGCAGCTGGACGGTGGACTGGACACCGTATGACCAGCAAAGCTGAAAACATCAACTCTGGATACACATCCTCTTGGTACCGAGAAAGTCTGCACTGTTTTTAGGAATAATCGTAGGGTTGGTAATGTTATTGGTATCGTTGTCGTGAAAAACAACACCCACATGCATATAAAGCCAACAAGCAATGCTCTTAATCATCACTCCCGTAAGAGAAAAATACAAATAGAAAATCAAAGCCATCAAGTAAAAACCCTGTCGTCTAAGTTTGAAATGAAGCCATTCCCCATGGTCGCTCTCTCCTGGATCTGTTTCCCAGCCCTGTCCAAGAAAACAGCCTAGAAACGGCGGTGAGTCAGGGAGTGCTGAGTCCCCACGCCGCCCAGACTGGGGTCTCTTAACGCCCACTGATGAGAACCATGGCTTCTTGGAAACCCATCTGCTTCCAGGTCTAGAATAAGAAATACCCAACATGGGCCTGGAATACCTGGTTTCCCGAGAAAGCAGTCTCCCTTGGCCATCAAAGACCCTTGGGAGATGGGCAGAGAGTGTCAGAATGACCCAAAACAACTTGGAGAGGCTCCCACTGGACAAGAACAGGGCAATTTAAACCAGAATAGTCACTGTACTTAGTAAAAATTCATCAAATATTATGAGTTAAAATCCATGAGTTCATAATAATTCCTGAATTAAAAAAAAACAAAACCAACTCATTGGTCACCTTTGGAGGTTGCTAGGGACCTTCCTCCTTTTTCTGAACACTGGTAAGTAAATAGACTTCAGCATTTGTCCTGCCCTTCCTACACCAACTCTGCTTTGAGGTGGCCAAATAATGAAGAAATGTTCTTTTTTTACAGAATTCCAGCTAATAAATGCAAACAAATACAATTTGAATATCACCATTCTGCAACCCTACGGACATAACTGGTCCAGGTGACGGTCATCATTGGCTGATAAAACCGTGACGTGAGAGGCTGATGGGACACCTGTTGGGTGCCTCAGGCTGACCACACCTGAAGCCCGTGATCAACCGTAACAACACCAGAAAACAGGGAGGCAGATGTCACTGCCTCCTGGGGCACCATGTGGGGAGTACAGGACACTGCCTCTGAAGCACCCTTGTCAAAGAGTCTGACGTGACTCTTCTCCAACTTCTAGAGCTGAGAGCTCACGAGCAGTTTGCAGGAAGCACCAGGGACATGTTAAAAGCTCATGAAAAGAGACTCAACCTAATTAGCCAACAGGGAAATGCAAATTAGAAGCACAGTGAGATCCTCTCTACCCACCCAGAGGATGGCAAACTAAAACAAACACGGAACCACCAGACAACAGCGAGTATTTGAAGGGTGGGGAGCATGGGGCTCTCCCGCCTGGAGCAGGAAAACTGTTCAGTGATCTGCACAAAAAAAAAACCCGAACCCTTTGTGGGGGCTCAGGAGAGCACCTTCCACCCAGCAGGGACGGATCCGGACGGGAGCATTTGTGTGTGTTGTGTGTAGTAGCCCCAGATGGAAACAACGCAAACATCCACCAGGCAAAATGGATAAATAAATTATAGCGTGTTCGCAAACAATCCTATACCCAAAGCAATAAAAGAAGTACACCCACGCACGACAGCTTGCTGGAGTCCGTTTCTGAAGTGCCATGAAAAGGCGCCAAACACAAACAAGTACAAACTAGATTACTCCATTTAAGGAAAACCCCAAAGTGGGCAAAATGAAGCCAGAGTGTTGGATGTCCAGGTGATGGTTCCCTCGGGGGGGGGGGGGGGGGGGGGGGGGGGGGGGGGGGGGGGGGGGGGGGGGGGGGGGGCGAGGAGGGGGCAGATGCTGAGACCTGCCGGGAGGTGACCACCTGGCCCGGTTGAGAGCCCACAGCGGCGTGCTGTCGGATGATTCTCTGAAGCCCTTTTCTGGATATTACATTTCAATTTAGAGGAAAATACCACTTTGGCTGCTGTGGGAAATAGGGTAGGGATGGACCCTGCTGTAGGGGTGCCCAAGGAGGGGCCGAGCCCAGCACCCCGGCTTATGTGCCAGACAACTTAGCCATCCTCGTTCCTTTTGGAGGGGTCCGTTTGTCCTGAGCTGTAGGCCTTTAAGGAAGGCTTTTCTACTCCTGGCTTACCCGATCAGAGAAGAATCATTTCAAATGATTTTCAGATCCACCAACGTGGACGTCCGTTCCTCAGGGGACCAAAAGAACTGCAGAGAAGCCCTGCACGGTGTTTAGGATTAATAATATTGTTAGTGATAATATTGGAGTTTTGAAATAGATAGAGCCAATAAGCAATTATCTTAATTGCTTTCAGCCTAAGAGGAAAAAGAACTACAGACACACAAAATCAAAGCAACTGAGTCCACACTGAGGGGACTGGGTACACACGTTGTGGCTGGGACCCAGCAGGTGGCACCTGGACCCTCTGCTGTCCTACTCCCGAGATACACTTCCCGAGATGCCCTGACCCCTGTGCCCACCCCCCATGCCCTTGGACCCCCACTCACCCTGCAAACCTCAGCTCCAAAATCACATTTCCACGGGAGTCCCCCCCAAGTCCCCAGGCTCTGTAGGTCCTCTCACATCACCCTCCAAAGTCACCATTTGTCATCAGCTCTGTGTTTCTGTGTGCGGTTACATGTTGCCCATAGGCCACTGTCATATCCCAACCTAACAATGCCTGACATGTGGCAGAAACTCAACACGTACACAGTGAGTGACATGTTGAAGATGTCAGAATAGCCAACGTTCCGTGAGCACGTACTGTGCGTCAGGCCAGTGCTCTCTCTGTGAGCCCTCTCAGCAGTTACAGCCACTCACGTGTGTGCAGTCCATGCTCTGGGCCAGGCCCCGCCCAAACCATCTTAAGGTGCCACACCTCAGCCACGCCGCACATTGATCCTACACCGTTGGTGTGGCTAGTGGCCAGGGTTGACGGGCTGAGCTATGGGACTGAGTCACCAACACTGACCCAGGTGTTGCTGTGTAGGCATTTTGTAGACAGGTTAGCATCCACAGGAGACTTGAAATAAAGAGGAACCCCAATCATTTGGGGGCCCCCATCCAAGCAGTTGAAAGGTAAACTGAAGTTTCTCCCAAAGAAGCAGCAACTCTACTGGTAACAGCAGCCTCGGCTCCTCCTGAATGTCCCCAGCCTGCCAGCCTGCCCTGCCCTAGCCAGGGTCCTCAACCCCCAAACTGATTCCTTAAAATGCAGCTCGTCCTATGTCTCCTACTGATTCTGTTTCTCTGGTATGAGCCTGACTGAGGTACCATCGACATTTACAAATGGGGAAACTGAGGCAGGGGCAGGCTTCGATAGCTGGTCTATGCGGGAGCTTGGATTCAAACCCAGGCAGAGGGGCTCTAGAGCCAGCCCCTCATCCACCACGGTGCTCAGTCTCCAGCAACAGAGCCTTCCTTCCCACCGGTTCTGTCCTGACTGGAGAGCAGTGTGGCCCCTGGGAGCCGAGGGGGACAATGGGTGCGGCAGGCTGAGTGAAGTCCTCCCGGCGCAGAAGTTCGGTTAGAAATTCCTGCTGCAGTCAGACATGGGTTGAGCTGGGTTGGGGTGGCGATTCACGGGGCAGATCCAGCATCCCGGAACCTTTCATTTCCCCCAGTGATGGATGAGGCTTGGAAGCCACGAGCGGAGGCCTGGCCCAGAGCACGGGGGAGGGTCTGCGGACACACCTGTCTGAAGGATCTCCTTCAGGCTCCCATGAGTGTTCAGGCTGACTTGCTTCAAACCAAGATCAAGGAACGGGCTGGAGATATTGTTTCACCGATTTGTATAAATCAGCCAGACAAACCGTGGCCTCGACAGCGGCTGACGTTTCTCCCGTCGGAGGTACCTTGTTAGGAAACATGTCGGGCTGCCACAAAGACCGGAGTGCCTCCTTGGGAAAAAAAACTTCCAGAAGAATCGATCGCCAGCTGCCTGACTTTACCTTCACTGTTTCTGAAGCTGAACCTGAGAAGACCCCCGGGCCCGCTTTCCAGGCAGCCTGCAGCCTTTCCGAGTGGAGCTGAGCGATCATTTTTAACACAAGTGCCCTCTGCGTTTGTGAAGTTTCGGGTGGTCACAGACGTGGTTGTGCCTCAACTTCAGAACAATTGTAGGAGGTGAGTGAGCAGCGAGATCTCTGCCATCTGGCCAACGAGGAATGGGAGCTCAGAGAAGTCACAGGTCTTGGCCAAGGTCAACCAGGCAGACACATGGCTGACAAAAGTGAGACTAAGGTGGGGGCGGGGGGGCTCTATCCCCAGCCCCAACCTCTCTCCATCTGCAGACTCCCCTTCTTATTTTTTTGCCAATGTTTACTGGGAGCTTCCTCAGTGCTCAGTACTGGGCCGAGTACTTCCACTCTCTCTTCTCTCTTTAAATATTTCCTGGTCTACACACTTTCTTTTGCCCTAGGATATGCCTCCACGGTTAGGGGTAGTGGCAGAAGCTACTCCAAAGAATTACATTAGAGCCTCACACTCACACACACGTAGGCACACACGCACATGGGCACACATGCATGCTCATGCACCAGCCAGAGTCCGGGAGACTTGGGAATCATACGTAAAAACCCCTGCTCATTTCCCATTTGTGTACATCTGGAACTGGCCCCATACTGCAAAGCTGGTCTTCAGACCCTTGAAAATGGACCATCAGCATGTGCTGAGCACGTGACATGAACTGACCCCCATGCTAAACACTTTCTATGTATCAGCTCTTTCGATCCTCTGCAGCAGATGACATTGGGGCTCCATGGTACAAAAGGGAAAAGAGAAACTGGGACTCACTGAGAGCAAGTCCCTTCCCCAAGGTCACATGGACCCCGTGATGTGGAACACTGGTCTCAAGGCTCTTGTCAATAATCCCAGGTTTCCCCAGGTCACACCAGCCCCATCACCGCCCCCTCGTTTTCGCCATTTCACCTACCACCTGGCCTATCTTTTGCTTCCTATTATGAACTTATCATGTGGAAAAAACATTTTTACCAACACATGTTTCTCTTTGAAAGCAGCCAGGCAGCTTCCGATGTAGACAGCAGGAAGGAGCACCACTCCCAATCTCACAACCACAACCAAAAAGCAAGCCAGACAACGTGCAACCTTCCCTCACTCCAGAAGGCAGCAGAGGGTGCTGAACTCTCAGGAAAGGCAGGTGCCTCCAAGGCGACAGGGCTAGAGACTCGCTCACCTGGGCTAGGTGTCCATGGACGCTGATAGAAAAAAACAGGCTAAAATATTTAGCCAACTGCTAAAGGTAGAGTGTGGGCTACCAAGACAGTATAGGACTCCTGGGAGCCACAGATACGAGAGGAAGTCATTCTCTACACAGTTTGCTTCCACGGCTGAACTGGTGCTCTCTGGATGATAGGAAAGGGTGGTGGGGGAGAATCCTGAGCAACCTCCCTCCCTGTGTAGCCCTGGAAGGGGGACCAGCAGCCACCGCAGGAATAACACAAAGCCCCACCTTGGCCCTGCTCCCCTCTCTCCCTAACACTTCTAGGGGAAGGGCAATAAAACTTGGTACTCTGAGGGTACTGGTGAAAAACCACTGATGCTCACTGAAGGAAACAACAACAAAAACCCACCTACCCATATTTTGCTGTGTATAATGCACACTTTTTTACCCACATTTTTGAGAGAAAAATAAGGATGTGCATTATACATGGGTATAATGATTACACACCATGGGTATAATAATCCACGTGTAATGCTCACAAAAACATGGGTGCGCACTGTACACGGCACAATACGGTATATGCCTGGGTGGTTCTGGGACAGGCAGGAAGATGCCCTGAGTCCAGACCTGTCTCTGGAGGTCGGACAGGATCACACAATGCCTGGCTGAGACCAGGGCATATTCAGAACAGACAACGCTCCCTACCCCCACCACCAGGCAAACCAGCATGGAGTCACCAGTAACAGCATCGACCACTGGGAGAGAGGCAGGAGTGTGGAAAGAAACCATCTCTTTGGCAAAGTATTCAATACAAAGGAAGACTTAAAGCCGAGGATGGAGCAGACATTGAGGAAAACCCTCTAGCAAACCAGCTCCCAATCTAACCATAAAGTAATACAAGAGGACTTGGGTTTTTTTGTTGTTGTTTTGGTTTTTTGGTTTTTGTTGTTTTTAAAATTTATTGATTCTAGAGAGAGAGGGAGAGAGGGAAACATCAATTTGTTGTTCCACTTATCTAGGCATTCATTGATGGATTCTTGTATGTGCCCTGTCCAGGGATCAAACCTGCAACCTTGGCATACTGAGACCATGCTCTACCCAACTGAGCTACTCAGTCAGGGCCAACACAAGAGGACTTGGAAGCTAGTGTCACACTAAGGGTAACTATAGCAACAACAAAACCTAAATCCAGCTGAACTCCTAAGTAGCTTGAGTGTTCAGGATACAGATATAGCCATTGACTCAACTCAACTCCCCACGAAGGGCCAAAAAGAAATAAAGGCATACTCTATTTCCAGACGTAAAAACTATTTACCTCAATCTCTAATGTCCTACACAAGATGTCTGGCTTTCAATAAAAAATTGTGAGGCATTCAAAGAAGTGAAAAAAAACCCAAAAACCACAATATACTCTCAAGAGACAAAAGAGTCAACAGAATCAGACACAGATATGACACAGATGTTGGAATTACCAGACAGGACTTTAAAATAACTATGCCTAATATGCTACAGACTCTAGTGGAAATGAGGACACCATGAATGATCACAAGGGTAATTTCAACAGAGGAGTAGAAATTATAACCAAAAAAATCAAATAAAAATAAAAATTCTGGAAATAAAAACCACAGAAACAAAGATAGAGTGATTTTGAAAGATGCATTAGTAAACTTAAGACAGGTAATTACAAACTTGAAGACAGGTCAACAGAAATTATTCAAACTGAAACTCAAGGAGGAAAATAAGTTTTCAAAGAGTTGTGGGACAGCAGCAAATAGTCTAGCAGAAGTGTAACTGGAATCCCACACAGAGATGAGTGAATGGGGCAAAAAAGATTTAAAGAAATAAGGATCTAACGGACATTTATAGGAAACTACACCCAATTACACGAGAAACATTCAACAAGACAAACCATATACTGAAACTAATGTTAATACTTTTAAATAAATCATTAAAATAATTAAATTGTACAAAATGCATTTTCCAAAACTAATGACAGACATCAAACCACAAGTCCAAGGATCTCTGAGCACACCAAACAGGGTAAGTTAACCAAAAAACAAACATACGAAATCCAAGCCGCTGGAAACTAAAGGCAAAAGGAGGAAAAAATCAAAGGAAGGCAGAGGGGAAAAATGCATCACATACGGAGGGACACAGATGTATTGGACTTTTCATCTGATACAAGGCAAGCCCAAAGACGATGGAAAGAAATGACATCTCAGAGTACAGAAAGGGAAAAACTATCAACTCAAAATTATTCCCAGCCTGCGGTCCATGTACAGCTACCTATTTTTGTAAATAAAGTTGTATTGAATTCATAAAACTCATTTACATGTGTCTTTGGCAGCTCTCACGCTGGCATGGCAGAGTCAGGAAGCTGCGACAAAAAACCATATGGCCGGCAAGGCCTTAAATATTTTCTATCTGACTCTTTTCAAAAATAGTTTGCCAATTCTTGTTCTAAAAGATAAAAGACCTTCAGAAAAGTCACAGCCCATATGCAAAAATAAAACAATGACAGCAATGGCCCAAAGCAATGGAGGGAAGAATAGTTAGCTTATCTTTGAAGTTTTCAGACTAGACATAAAGCAATGTCGTTTTATTTGAAGTTGGAATTTTAAAGATTCATATGTAAAACCTGGGGCACCCACTAAATTTTTTTTAAAGAGATGTAAATGGTAAGTCAATAGTGAAAATAAAAGAGAATTATAAACCAAAGGCTGGAAATATTAAAGAGCAGAAATTGCTGAAATTGAGAACAGAAAAATCTGGAGAAGATAATGAAACCCAAAGCTGCTTCTTTGCAAAAAGTAAAGCTGATAAACCTCTAATAACAAAAATAACAGAAATTATCAATATCAGGACTGAAAGATTGGATAGCACATTGCAAATACTAAAGATAGTAAGGGAGTATTATAACCAACTCTATGCCCCTAAGTTTGACAACTTGGATGAAATGAATTTCTTGGTAGACACAAGTTGTCAATGCTGAGTCAAGAAAAAAATGACCTGAATAATCTTTTACCTACTAATGAAATTAAATGCACAGTTAAAACCTTCCCAAAGAGAAAACACCAGGTCCAGATGGCTTCGAAGGTGAATTCTACCAAATAATGTAGCAAAGAAATGATACCAACTTGACCCATATTCTCCTGGAATACAAAAGAGGAAGGAACACTTCCTGACCCATTTTATGAGGCCAGCTTTACCCTGATGCCAAAATCAGACAAAGACATAACAAAAACAAAAACAACTATCAACCAATAACCTTCAAGAATATAGATAAAAACCCTTCATAAGATATAAGAAAATTAAATTCAGCAGTGTATATAGAAAGAATAATTAATCACAGACAAATGGAGCTGATCCCTGGAATGCAAGGCTGGTTCAATACTCAAAAATCAATCATCGTCATTCACCATGTCCGCAGACTAAAGCAAAATCAAATGATTATCACGAGAGATTCAGGAAAAGCACTTTTTTTATAAACATATAGCCGTGATTTTAAAAAACACTCTCAGAAGAAAAGGACTAGATGGGTACCTAGCCTGCTGACAAAGTGGCTGGATGCTTTACCCTGACAATATCATCCAGGCAAGGAGGCTGGCTGGCTGGTCACTCCCGGTGACTCCTGGACAGGAACAAGAGGTCAGGGGAGGAATAAGTCATCCCCACCGGAAAGGAGGAACGAAACTATCTGCGCTCAGAGATTACATGATTATCTACATAAAAGTTCCAAAAGCATCTATGGAAAAGCTACTAGAACTAAAAAGTGAGTTGAATGAGGTCACAGAACACAAGGCCCACGTACAACAGTGAACTGTACTTCTATATACTAGCAACGACCAGCTGGAAATTGAGATATTTTCAGGTCTCATTTACAATCATCCCAAACCCTTGAATACTCAGGCATGAGTCTTTCAAAATACATGCAAACTCTCTCTGCAGAGATCAAAAACCGGTGATGAGGGAAATCAAAACGCTGAGTCAGGGGAGACTTACCTGTCATGTGATGCTCAGAGAAAAGCCCAAATCACCCCATCCCCGCCCTCGGTCTTCCCCCAGCCCCAACCTCCCAACCCCCATCTGCTGACTGATCAACGCAGAGCCCACACCCGCCGAAGCCGGTTGCCCTGGCTCTGCTTGTCTGCTTCTCACAGATTTCCATACTAGGGATGTACTTTATGTTGACACTAGAAAAAGAGGGGGAAGAAACCTGCCCCCTAGGAGACTGGAGGTTGGTAGGGTATCAAATTCTCAAAAGCACGAACCACCCTTTGCTCTTCTCCCTCCAAGGCACTTGGGATGGCTTATGGATGGGTAGTCTGCGTCCAGAGGGAAGTAGCACTTGCCGAGGTCTCACCTGTCGGCAGTCCGTCATTTGGCTGAGCTGGAGCAGGACCCCTGACTCCTAATACCCTGCCTCTTCCCCACCATCGTCATCATCATTGTCATTACTCATTGTCACCATCACTGAAAACCAACACTATCCAAACTCACTTTGCGTCCAGCTCCAAGCTTGTGGCCTGGCACCCGCCTGCCCATGTACTCAGAACAGCTGATGGAGACCGCATGGTATGGTCCCACGAGTGTGCTTCTAACACCAGCACCACCCTGGTGGTGGGGCACGGCCCTGCTGGAAGAAGCCCCTGGCACCTGCCCTCCTCACCTGGTCCACACTGAGGAATGCTCACTGCAGGGGGTATCACTCACTTTGTCCCCTGCCCCACCCCAGGGCACTGTTGTAGAGGACAGAGAGGCCAGCCCCCCACACTTCATGCCCCAGTGAACACATCGCCCTGGGCACAGCAGGAACCTGCGGCGTTAGGTGGGGCACAGAGTGGCCCACCCCACACCACCTTGGGGACCAGCTCCCAAAGAAAGGCCCGCTGGTGCTCAGGTCTGCAGGGGGCCAGTCATACCCACACAGCAGCCTGCCCTCCACGGCCAGGCCTGAGGTCGCTCTGGGCTACATGGCCCCAGAAACCCTTTCCCCTCCCCTCTTGCTATAGCCAACAGGCCGCAAACATCCAAGCCGTGACAAATGTGACAAGAGAAAAGGCACAGGAAGCACCGGTCACTCACCCCATCTGCGTCACCCTCGGCTGGTCGTCCTTACCTCCAGCCGCATCCATGAGAAGGGTCGGCCCACTGAGAACAGGGTCCCGCCAAGACGCCAGGCCTTCGGTGGCCCCGGTGGCTGCAGCTGCCCCTTTACACCGTTTGCCGAGCTCAACAGCGTGTTTCCGAACTTCCTGGCGCTTGGGAGAAACAGGCCAGAAAAGAAACATCGACCTCCGATTCCTTTTCTCTCCGACCCGGCAAATGAAGGAAGAACCTGAATGAATGTCTGGGATTGGACATGGGAGCGACTTCAGTCACAGCACCAGCTCCCTCATGGCGGGGATGCCAGCACAGCTCCCAGCAGCCGGGCAGGCCTGCTCCTCTGGAAAGGTTTCTGGGCAGATATTGGGCCGGCAGCGGGGTGGGGATAGTCACACCTGAGCCTCACCAAACCCAGGTGCTCGTGATGGCTCCTTAACCTTTGCTCTGTCGAGACACACCATCAGCACTGCTCCCCGCCCCCCCCCCCCACCAGGTCACATGAACCGTGGCCTGGGAGGACTGTGACATTGGGCAGGACAGCCTATAAATTCCTTTCTTTTTTTTTTAAGCTAGCAGGAGCCGAGTATCACTGCCCGCTGTCCAGACCTGTTTAAAAAGGATACACCCCAGCTCAGCCCATCAGAAACACCCACCGCTTCTCTCCTGTGAACAAGGCTAGGGAGCCAAAGGCAGGAAGAAACCTAAATGCAGGCTTTCCTCATGGTCCTATCAAGCCCATTAAATATGTAGGAAAGAGAAAGCCTTCCCATCTTGGGTCTGGTTTAAACTATCAGGGAACCGATTAGAGTTAATTAATGCCATGAACTCTGAAACCGCCAGCCCGGAGGGAGGTTCCCCGCAGGATCCACTCCTGGCACAGCCGCGATTTCGGAAACCGTGAGTAGGCCCTGCCAGTCTCCTCCCTCTCCCTGCATCCTGGACGCTGGAACCCGGGGGGGCCTGCCCTGTAACTCCCCGATCTGGACCGAGTGAAACCCCCAGCCCTGAGACGGGGAGCGGCACACTCGGGGCAGAAACTGTGAGATCTCCCGCCGACGCTCCAGAAATTGCCAGGGATTCCGGCCGCAAGGCGAGCCTGCTAAGTTGCTTCTGGCTAGTTGGAAGGAACTTATCAATTATTCATGCAACTGGATAAACAGGGATTTTATCTTGTAGCGTGAATCAAGAGATAAAAATTCCATTTCAAGAGGGAGGGTGGAGACTAAACCCTGAATGTTAATTGTAAACTAAAGAAAAGAGGAAGGGAAGAATAAGTCAGGTCTCCTGCCCGGGAGCTCTCCTCAACCCGCCCGGCTCCCAGCTGGCTGTCTGTCCCTGGCTGTCTGTCCACCTTGAATGCAGCTCACCTGCTCTTTGGGCGGGGCGCCCAGCCTCTCCCATGGACGGACTGAATCAGCTGTACAACCCCACCCAGAAGTCGATGCCTGGGGACCCCTTTGGATGGGTCATTAAACCCAAACACCAGCACCTTCAAGGTCTTTCCATTTAAAATCAATTGGCTGCTTCCTGGCTGAAATAGGACGCGGAGGAAAGTTTGCCAACAGCTGCCCAAGGTGGCAGAAGACTCAAACCAAGCAGAACAGGAGGCAAAGCCAGTGTGTAGGACATAGGGACCAAAAGAACAAATGCGACTTCACTTCCTGCCTCCCCTCCCCCCATGGCCTTGCACCTGGCAGTTCCTTAAAGGCTGGGAAATTCACCTGAAAGAGGACACTGGGGAATTGGGGTTTATTTAGACACCGACATGACTACATTTGATCATGTGTTGGAAACAAGGTACCTAGGTGGAGAAAGGCACCCCATGTTGGCGGGGCTTGCTCTGGGCAGGTAGGACCCCGCCCGATTTCCGTTTCCATTCTTCCTCCCCTGGTGTTGTCCAAAGTCTATCGGGACCGCTGCTAACTCCTTCATGGGAGAGAAATAAGACTTGCACAGTGAGTGCTCCGTTAGGAGCATATACTGATTTTTGTGATGGGGGTGGGGGGAGCAGTAACAAGAACCTTCGACAGTTGAACACACTCAAAAGTCTGAGGCCACACGGCCCCCATCTTTCCTTAGAAAATGCTTCCAACAAAGCCCCTGCAAACGGAGGAGGCATCGTACCAGGGTTTGCCTTTCCTTGCCCCGCCCCGTTGGAGGGTGGGCGGGGCGACGAGGGCCACGGAAAAGTACCACTTGGCCCTGAGATGTGGGAAGACTGGCCCCTTACCACGCCCTTGGGTCCAGGCACAGACACAAATTGGGGGACAAGGAGGCGTCAGCAACTCCCGCACTAGGGACACCTAACCACCACCTTGGAGATCTCTCCCCTTGCCGTGCCTCGGTTTCTCCATATGCAGGAAGGGGGCGTCAGGGGTTCCCTTTCCCTTTTGCTCTTCTTACTCTTTGGACCCGGGATGCAGAAACTTGCAATAATATTATTGAGGTCGTGGTGTGCTCACAGCCTCAGAGTGGGTGGATCCCAAATTTGTGGTATTTTACCGTTTTTCCCCTTCCCCTCAGCCGCCCCCCCCCCACCCCGGGCCCAGGTCTCTCTTTCCCCTCCTGAAGCACCACTCCTGTGTGTCTGATGTGGAGCCTCAGCCACACATACTGAAAGTCACACCGTCTGTTCAGCATTGGCCTGTTCACCCCTCCATCTATCCATCCATCCACCCATGTCTCCATCCACCTATCCATCCATCTACGCCTCCGTCCATCCCCCTATCCATGCCTCCATCATCCACCCACCCATCCATCCATCCATCCATTTATGCTCCTACCATCCATCCACCTACCCACTCATCCATCCACCCAAAACACATTCACTGAACACCTGTGTGCCAGGTGCTGGGTTAAGCCCTCCCCTCACACAACAGCCTGAAGGAGCAAGAAGACTGAGAGAGGTGTGAGGACTGGTGGAGGCAGTGTCTGGGCAGCTCAGGGCATTTTCACCACCTGCCTCCCCCAAGAGCAGGCGCACAAGAGGCCACTGAGGACCCAGGCCATTTAGAGTCAGACCGAGGAGCCAGACTTCCAAGCCCCAGACCAGGCTCTCACTCCAGCTCCATCTCACACCAGCTGTGTTACCTTCGACTTCTCCCCAAGAGTCTCACAGCCTCAGAAGACCGGATCCTGCCCCCAGGGCCCACTTCTGCAGACTGTCTTCTTACCCCTCTGTGGTAGCACAGCATCACTACCAGTCTGCAGAGAAGGAGACAGACTCAGAGTGAGTCCCAGGGCGGGGACTAGGGTGCCACAGGTCGGGTGCCCAGAGCTCAAAGTGGAAGGGGGGCTCCCGTCCACACACCCACCCTGCACCTGTGTGAGCCTGCCAGGGGCAGCCCCTTCCTGCTGAGCCCTGGCTGGGCCCTGGCGAATTGCTAAGCGGTAGCGCTAGAGTTCGAGACCAAGCCTTCGACGTGAAGCCCACGCTCGTTCTGTGTGGTTGGTTTGCTCCTTCATTCATCTGCCCACCACGTTGTGAGCCCCCTTTCACACAAGGCACATGCTGGGCACAGCTGTGCGCCAGTGTAACTTACAGCCAGGCTGACGCCATGGCAGTTACTGCAGGGGACAAGTGAGTGTCAGTTACCCAAGGCCCATGTGCTCTCTGGGGGGGCAGGAGCATGGTTTCCCTGCCCCCAACTCTCCATCTGTGACATGGGGGTGGGAGAGAGGACCCGGTCCATGCTGGCCTGGCCAGCAGGGCTCTCTGTAGGCAGCAAGGGTCACAGAGGGAGGTCCATCCCGCTCCGCAGCCCTGCCCGCCCTGCCCACCCTGCCCATGGGAAGCCCGCCTGGATGGCTTACCTGGTTATCAGGTAACCAGGCTGCCTCTTTGATCAGACACCCCTGATAAGGAGCAGAGGAAACAGACCGTTTTATGGCACCATTTCGTGGGGGGCGATCTTATCGTAACAGGGACAGGGCCAAGGAGGTGGATGTTGGCAGGGAGGGGGGAGGCAGATCTGCTCTGCAGAGCTTTCCTGAGCCCCCCCACCCCCCCGCCCAAACCGCCCCCTGGCTTTGTGGGAGAGCAGTGGGGTGGAAGGGAAACGCAGAGGTGAGAGTCTGGCCTCCCCTCTATCACCAACATCTGGCTCCTGACCGCCTCCCTCATGCAGGCTGTGTCAGGGCCCCAGAAGAGCCCCCCTGTGTGCTCCCCCCACATAGCTCTGACCACGTGGGGAGGGCCCAGCTCTGGAGGCCGAGATGCCATAATGCTGCCCATGGATGTGGTCACGGCCAGGAGATTGGGGCTCGAGAAAGAATTTGCTTCTCCTCCAAACAACCTTATAATTACCGCCGTCTCCAACGTTCTGGGCGATCGTTCTGCCTGCAAGAAAGGGGTCAGGAACTGGGCGAATACCACCCACCCTTCCTCCAGCAAAACGCAAGGTCTGGACAGCAGATCTTTTCTGGTTTCTTTTTTCCTGGTTAAAAATAAATATATGTTTGAAGCCAATAAATACGTTTCAGCTTAGTTTCCTTCATCTTTTGTTTGCTCTCCTTATGATTAGAAGAGAGTCGTTTAAACATGATTCGTTCATTTCCTTTGCTTTTTAATTTTTTGAGAGTAAAATTGGCATTGCCTTGGAACAGGTGGCTTACCTGCCCTGCGCTTCTGTTCCCTTACCTACACAAGGAAGAGCTGCACCAGGTGGCTCCCAACGCCCTAGCCAGCTTTGCCCACTGTCCCCACGGTCACCCCACCATTAGTGTGATGATGGGTGGGGCAGGTTCCCTGCCTCCCCCTCCACGCCACACATGTGACTGTCAGTCTCAACTCCAGAGTTTTGCTAAGACTTAGGAAGCAGTTCTCAGGTGTGCTTCCCTGTCGTTCCTAAGCCTCCTCGAAGAAAAGCTGTTATCACGGAATGGGCTTTTCCATTAAAATCTTCAGATTTGGAATGGGGTGACAGCACAGTGGGGCGGGGCACCCCATGCAGAGAGCGTCTGGGGTACAAGCCAGGCCTGAGGAGTTCTGCCACCTTCCAGCTGTGTGGCCCCGCCCCTCCGAGCTCACTTCCCCGGTTCTGGTTCAAAAACGGGGCCAACCATCCTCCCTACTCCTCATCAGGTGGTCCTTGTCCACCACTTGGGAGCTGCCTGGGGAGACCGATGCATCTAAGGCATCTGGCCCTCACCAGTTCAGAACAATTATCAGCGTTCCTCTCATTTGTAAGTCAGTGCAGCAATTCGTCATAGTTTGTAGGGACAGACCCAGTTTTGACAGCAGCACACTAAGTTCTGAAAGTGCCAAATTATGACCTCACCTGGGACGTCATGGTAGCCCCCCTCCCCCACCCACACCACACCACTGACACTCAAACCCCCACCAGCCCAGCACTTGGGACTTGAAAGTGCCCACACCCAGAAGCCCGGAGAGCTCTGTCTCAGTCACAGACAGAATCACATGCAGTTCTTCAAACTACCTGCAACTATAACACTTGCAAATTTAGAGACACATAATTGCCACGAATAATCACAATTATGTGACTGCAAATATTCACCCTGTGCAACTCTCCCCCTACCCAGAGTAGTTACCCCTTTCCTGAGAACGTCCTATGTATCTCGGGGCCACCATCTGCCAGGGGGAGCGCCTCAGGCTGTTCTCGGCACTCCATCGAGACCAGAGGAAAATGTCCTTTTTGGGACGGGAACCGGTCATTTCTCTCACATTTCCCTTCGTGGAAGACCACGCTGGGGCCTCGTTCTGCACTCTCCGCGATTCTGTTCCACGGGGAGGAGAAGAGCGCTAAGGACAGTACGGGTGGCCCCCAGCTGGGGTCCCCAGGGTCCCTGGGAGCCTCAAACAAGCTTCTTGTAAGGAATCAAAAGGTAGGGTGCTGTCTCCCAACCCCCAGGGGCAAGCAGCCCACAAACACAGACAGATGGATCTATATACCCTCGGAGGACAGGCTGACAGCTCAGATGTGCACCCTGGACACAGACCTGCCCCCAAGCTTCCAGGCCCCCAACAAGGAGACAGCCTCCATCTCTCTCTTCTCTGTTCTCTCCTCTTCTCTCTTCTGTCTCTCCTCACTTTCTCTGCTTTCTCTTCCCCCACTTTTTTACTTTCTCTTTCCTTTTCTCTCTCCCTCTCTGTCTCCCTCTCTGTCTCTCTCTCTGTTAACAGCAGGCAATACAAAGAAAATAGACACCAGGACCAGCCCATCTCCAGCTCAGCCCCCCACACCTTCCCTTCAGTTGTCCACCTGGTCCATGCAGTAGGAGCAATCCAGTTAAATTTTTCCCAATTCAACTGATTCTTTCTCATCTTCATTCATAAATCCAATTACTTGAGGTGGTCCTCTTGCAAACCTGTCTTCAAGCCTTGTCTGCCACTTGGGAGCTGCCTGGGGAGACCAGGGGCTTGGGGGGGGGGAAGGTGATGGGTGTAGGGGTATGTTGTCTGTCCTCCCTTCCACCCAGCTGCCTCTGGGCTATCACCCTGAACGGACTCGCTCAGAGGGGAATTTCGGGGTGGGGGGTTGGGGGGGTTCAGCAGGAGGAGTTGGGGCAGGAGGGTGGGGGGAACTCGTCCTGGTCGGCTCCACACTGTTTGCTGGGATGCTCTTTGGAGCCTGGAGGACTGGAGGAGGAGCTCATTACAGACAGCGGCTGCTGGCTGAGGGGCGCCCCAGGTTGGCGACATTCACTGCGCCCCTAGTTCAGCTCCAAGTTGATGCAACTTTTCCAAGAGTATCTAAATAGAAACTTCAGAGGTCTGGAGACCCAGTGGGGGACAGAAGAGCTTCCCCTCACCGCCCCCTGTCCTGCCAGGAACCCGCCTGGCTAGGGGTGCGCTTTGGCGGGAGGAGCGCACCGCTCAGGGTTGGCCAGGACAAGAATTGAGGGGAAGCCTCCTTGCTCACTGAGAAGACTTGGGGGGAGGCGAGGGACAGGGGACGGAAGGGGGTCGGCTGGGGATTCTGAATGGCAGGAGGAGCTGCGCCAGAGGGCTGGGCGCACTGCGCTGGTGTGCGCGCAACGCCGGGGGCTGTCTCCACCTCTTCTGGCAAGTTGGACCTATGAGTGCGCAGCTCGACTTACAACCATCAACAGCCGGGAGGGTGAGCGCCGAAGGGGGCGCAGGGCCCTTGCAACTTCTTCGCAGGACCCCAGCTGGGCTGCCAGCGTCTGCTGCCGCCTGAGAGCCCCGCGCCCGCGCCTCACTCCACGCACCATAGAGGTGCCCCCTGGCCGTTCTGCCCACCCGACGGGATGCCTGCAGCCATGCTTCCCTATGCTTGCGTCCTGGTGCTTTTGGGAGGTAAGTCTCACCTTCCCACCCTCCCCCGCCCCCATCACTGGCTCACTACCTGAGGTCGCAAGGCGAGGAGCTCGCCATCTGACGCCCCTAAGGGTCCTTGGGGACTGCTGCAGGCGTCTATGCACCTAGTCGGTGATGCTGTGTCCTGCGCGCTCTACCCCAGGCTCACCTGGTCGGCACCTGCTGCACCTCCAGGCTCCTCCTGGGCCCCGCGCGGAGGGATCTGTGTCCTCACCCCCAGTGCGCACCCCTCCGCGCTGCGCGCCCGTTGGCGCTTGACCTCCAGGCACTGGGAGTAGCCTCTGGGGCGGAGTTCCAGGGGGTGCTGGGCCCTCCAAGAAGATCAGGAGGATGCCAGGGCCACTGAGCCCCTCGTGACAAGGTATGAACCCCAGGTGTTCGTACCAGGGCCACAGGGTCTGGTCTTGTCCTCGGAGTCCTGGACCTGTGGGTGTTCACAACTTGTGTTCTGACGCAGAGCTGGCGGAGAAGTTAGGGGAGGGTACAGTGGCCCTGGGCCCAGTCTGGTGCCCACAAGCCTGCTGGTAAGGTAGGGGGATGGAGGAGAGGGATGGCCAAAGGACCTGGGACCCCTGGAGAAGGAAACCGTGCCTTCTCCAGGACTAGCTTCTCTTCCGCTGGCTCTTCTTAGGGTGTGGGGAACAGACAAAACTCTCCCAATGGTGTGCCACCATTGTCCAAAATGACCGTAACAAACATGGTCACAGAAGTATGCCCATCCGGAGTGCCCTCACACTGGGAAGGGCTAAGAATTCTGGTCCTGGAGTCAGAACGCCTGGCTCAGAAGCCCGGATCAGTTTCCATCACCTGTGGCGCCTTGGTCAGGTGCTCTTAGCCCCATGTCCTCATCTGTCAGATGGGCTCACAAAGCCCTCACCCCTGTTCAGGCTTCTCGGGAAGTACCAAGCTCGAGGAAGCAGTCATCCCACAGCGGCCCGGTGCCACGGGACTGCCGGGTCTGCAGGAAGATGCCTGGGTTCCACTGGGTGCTTGCTACTGCATCTAGTCAAGGAGCAAAGTCAAGTCTGCCTGCAGGAACCCTCCATCAGTCTTCTTCCCCACCCCCAATGTCTAAGCACAATCTTTGGGGGAGAGATGAAAGGGGTCTGAAGGAAGGTCAAGGGCAGGTGGGTTAGCAGTTTGAAGAGGCACAGACACATCCATGCACGGGGTGCATTTATCACAGGGCTGGAGGTGAGAAGTCACGCAGCTGTCCGTCACTGATGAGTCCTCCAGCAACGCAAAATAAAAAATAAAACAAAAAAACAAAAAAAAACCTGGCCCAGGCAGCCCTGCTGGTTGGTTAGGGAGGGCAAGGAATGTCGGACTGGAAGGTGGGAGGTGGGGCTGGGCGCAGAGGTGGGCCGGGGAGAGGGGGGAAGCAGGGAACCGTCCTCTTTATGGTCTCCGCCACCCCTCCCCCTCTGTTCCCTCCCGTGGGGACGGGACAGTCCTGAGCGGTGGGACCGATTACCCTAGAAACCTGCAGCCTTGGTCTCAGTGCGGGGCTGTTGTCCTTGGCAGGCCCCGAGCTTCTCGTCATGCCAATAAAATCACTGCAAGTTTAGCGTCGCCACTGGCTCTCGGGGAGTCCTGCCGCTCTGCTCCTTGGCGACCTCTCGCCAGGGCCGGTCAGACAGATTCCACAGGGGAGGAGAGCCAGGAGCGCCCCATGGGCCCGAGGTGCGTGGAGCAGCGACCCACCGGCCCTGCACGCAGACAGAGACGCTAGGAAGAGCGCCGCGCCCACGCGAGCAGCCTTCGCCGAGGCCGCCCTAAGCCGGGCACCATTTTCCACTTTTTTCAAAAGTGCTTTTCACCGCGGGCTGCCTCGCCTGGCAACAGGATCTTTCTGCAGCAGTGAAAGGAAACAGAACCCGGTTAATCCTCAGATACTTACACAACTTAGGTACCCGAGCCGAGGCATGCCTGGGCTGCGTGTCTGCTCCCCAGGGTCCAGAAACTGTGGAGAAAGGCCCGCCAATGGCCCGCCAAGTGAATTCACACTGAGCACACGCGCGCACGCACCCCAGGGTTCCTCAGCCTCAGCACTAGTTCTGTCTGTGGTCCAGATCCAAGTGCTGGGGGCCGTCCTGGGCACCATGAGAGGTTCAGCAGCGCCGGCTTCTACCCGATACCTGCCCATGTCAACCCCTGCCCAGTTATGACACCCATAAAGGCCTCTAGACACCACCAAAGGCCCCCTGAGGGGCCCAGTTACCCCAGGTGACAACCACGGGAATGGCTACATCAAACTCAGCTGCGAGCTTTTCCGATGAATCTGTCAGAATCACCGGTTGGATGGATTTTGTTATTCTTGCTCTGAGCAATCAGGAAATCAAAGGTGCAGGGAGGGCCCCAAGAAAAACAACACCGCTAGGTAGTTTCTGATTTGGACGTGGATTTTCCCCATTTGTTCTCGCTCCTTCTTGTCTCTGAGAACATCCTCCTGGCGGACGCTGGGAGCCAGGCTGTGGGTAAGTGCGGTCAGGTACCCACGGCAGCAAACCTTCCTCGAAACCCTAGATGCCAGCTCTGTCCTGTGCCAGCGTCCCGGCCCCCAGCTTTGGTTCCCTCCACAGCAATTTCTGGCTTTAAAAAATCTCCTTACTCAACAACTTGTGCCTACGAGGGGAAACAAGAAACCACAGCTCCATTTTTTCTCTCTCTCTCTCGTTTTTTTGGGGTCTAATTTCAGTCCTGCTTTTATCTTGAACCATATATTTTGCGATGGCAAGTTATCATTTAGAGACAGATTAGCGAGAGCAAAATCACAGGCTGGTCCGCGATGAATTGCTTGTCGAGGTGGGGCTCCGCTTCGGATCCGAGGATAAAAATTAGGAAGAAAATTAACGGAGGTACGCTAGTCCGAAAACCGAACGTGAGTAGAGATCAGTAAGCGTATTCATGATTTAACACAAAGAAAACGGTCAGCAGAACCCATCTCCCGCTGCTTCGCGAGGCGGGGTCGTAGAGACCAGCTGTTTCGCGTATCACTCTGACCGAGGCTGTAATCTCCAAGTTCAAAATAAGCAGCTCCAGGCGAAGAGAGCAGCTTCCCTTGATTTCAAAACCATCTGGACGGCGGGCCAGTCGGAAGCCGCTGGTGAAGAAATATCCGTGCGATGCGATGGAAGTTAACTATGTTAATGAAAGCGTTTAAGCCGCAATGAGCCCCTGATAAAACTTCCAAGATACGGTGCTTCACCACCAAGGTCAGTCTGGAAAACGAAGAGCAATAGCCTAATGAGAAGAGAGGGAGGCCGCTGCCATCCATTTGAACTTGAGGGCAACGGGGCCGGGTTGGGGACCTCCAGGGAAAAACTACACTCTGTGATCCTCACAGCCAGGGGTCTCGAGTGGTGGCCAGGAGTTCGGCGTGGTCATTCCTTACACCAGAGTGGCCTTCAGGAGCCTGTTGTCCAAAGCCAGCTTCCTGTCCCCACATGACCCTGATACAAGACACTGGGACCTGGGAAGTGAGGTGCACAGCTGGAGAGGGAGGGAAGGATGGCCCTGAGAACGTCAGACCTCCCAGCTGGAGGGCCAGCCAGCCGGCCAGTGGGATGCTGAGACAGCCCGAAAGGCAGGGTGGGCTGGGCGCGGCTGGGCCTTTGCGTGCAGTGTGGAGAGCTGGGGAGCACACCCAGGAACTGGACAGACCTGGGTCCCACCCTAGCTTTGTCACCTTCCCATTCTGTGATCTGTCACCGGGACAAGTTCAGCCTGTGTCCCCACTGGCGAGTGGGGAATGGCGGTGTCTCTGGCCTCGCGGGACACTAGAAGGGTTTGGCGAGGGCTGTGTGGTCAGGACTTGAGCCCCAGAACCTAGCTACCCCTCCGAGCTATTCCCGTGCAGAATGGGCACTGTGCTGAATGCTCCAGACCCGGAGAAGGAAGAGGCGGCCCTGCCCTCAGCCGGTCACCAACATGGTTGAGTTTGAGCAGGTCACCTATGCGTCTCTCTTTGGCAGGTGTCCCCAAGAACACTGATTTATTGCAGTGGTACCTGCCATAGCGACAAAATGTGTCATTGTACTGGGGGAGTGAGCCAGGCTGCTTCTTGGGCGCTGTTTCCTGCCCTCCTCATCCCCAACTCCAGCCCCAGCCATGGGCCTGTGACCGTCACTTACCTCTTCTGGTAGATGGGAATGGTGGCCGCACTCACGACTGGGCTGGGTGAGGTGGGTGAAGGACGAATGTCTAGCAGAGGATGGCGGTGGTGGCGTGTGGCACTCACCCATGTAAGGTACAGAGGACAGAGGAGTGAGTGAGGCTGCCCCCAGGCCCCAGGGAAGTGGGAGTCAAATCTGACAATTAACCCTAAAGGGAGCCGGTCATCACAAGTGACCGCACTCAGAAGGAGGTCCGGTGGCTCCTGGGCTGGGTTGGGTGGGTCAGGAAGGCCTCCCTGGAATGGTGATATGTTACTTGAAACTTGAAAACAACAGGAAGGGAAGAGGAGGCACATCTAGAGAGAGGGACCTGCTAAAGGCTGGATGTGTGTCTGACCAGAGAGAAGGCCAGTGGGGCCAGCAGAGAGAGTGGGGGGCAGGGTGGAGGAGGCCAGAGGTTGGCAGGGCTCAGTCACGGAGGGTCATGGGGACCCCAGGGAAGAGCTGGATTTTGTGTCCAGGGCAGTGGGGGGCCCACTGAAGGGTATTCAACAGGGGAGAAATGGGATGGCACTATAGGTAGTGAGTTCCCCATCACTGGAGATATCCAAGAATGAACTGGGTAATATGATGGTGGCAGTGGCTACAGAGTTGCCTGGGTTTGCTTCCAGCCCTGAAAGGCTCTGCTTCTTAGGAGCCCCACAACCTCCTAGTGCCAAGACACATGCTTTCAACTGTCATCTTAGTCCCCCAGAGTCCCCCCCAAACTCAGTGCCTAGGAGTGACGTCGGTGATTGTGAGAGGCTACACTTGCCGGCACTCACAACGTCCTGCAGGCCCAGCATGGCACCTGCGCAGCAGGTGGGCACAGGTGCCTCCCTGGTCCCCACCTTGCAGCGTCCCTGGGATGAGGGGCACATGGGACCCATGCCCCTCCCCACCCACCTGCCCTAGGGCGCTGCTCTGGCTGCTTCCCCTCATCACTTCTAATCGAGGATGGCAGTGACGTTCAGGGGCATTTTTGAGATTTAAGACACTGCTGTCACATGCAGACTGTAAGAAAGTCCACCATCTGGAGTCACTCGGGGTCTGTGGGACTCAGACCCGCCCAGACCGTTGTCCACGCAGCCTTGTCCATCACCATGGCCTCCCTGTTTCGGCTCTTCCTCCCAGCGCCCTTCAGGCCCCTCCGACCCTCACCCCCCATGACTTCACAGATGAGTTTGCTTCCTCCTCAGAGAAGACGGCGACCCACCAGCTGCCATCAGCATGACGCAGTCACACAGAAGGCTGTCAGCCTGTCCATCAAGTCACACTCCTTCCCACCACGGCCTCCACACACACATGCTGTTCCTTCTGCTTAGAACACTGTTCCCCGCCCCCAGGCTCCCCTTCCCCTGCAGATATGGGTGCAAATTCCTAGTAGGAAAATCACTGCGGCAAATGTGGGTGCAGTCTTTCACAGGCCTTCCTCCCACGCGGGTGCGCAGTCAGCACCCCCACGGATGGCCCAGGAGGGTGCGCTCTACCCACCGGCGTCCTTCCTCACAAACCTGCCCCAGGGATGCCCAGTGGGTCAGATTCGCCTTCCTTTCATCATGGACAGAGAGGAACGTCTATTTGCATTTTTCAGGCCCCTTGGATGGGTAGCCTTTGCCCTCTTTCACGTTGGACGTTTTAAAGAGTCTCCTCTTATTGATTCGTCAGTGCTGTTTACATATAGTCGGGCAGCTGTCTCTCCCTGTGGTGCAGGCGCTCCTAGCTGGCAGCCATTCACCGAGCTTCCCAGGAGGGTCTCCTGTCCCTCGCCTCTTCCACGTTCACTCCCTGGAGCCCTGTGCGGTGGTGATAACCTAAACGTGCATTTCCCCCGCGTGGGGCAGGGAACAGATGACACACGCAGGTTGTGCGACCGAGACACAGCTCAAGCACACACTCAGTGTGGTCTCTGCACATGACCTCGTTTGATTCTCCCGCCCACCCCGTGCGATGGCGCCGTGTTACAGAGGGCAGGAGGAGTGAGACCCACTGGCAAGCCCAGGCGTGGAGATGGGGTCACCACCAAGCTTCCCGCCTCAGCAGCCCCCTTCCAGTGGAAGCTCTGCTCCAGGTTCAGGCAGGGACCTCCCTGCCCTGCTGCCTGTCTGCCAGGACCAGGCTTGAGAGCCAAGTCCGGGCAGCAGGAGGGATGCAGCCACACACGCTGAGGCCTGTGGCCGGCAGCTCCCGTGACGTGACTTGGTGCAGGAGGTCAGAGTGCAGAGGCCACAGGCACGCTGACGAGAGTGGTCTTCAAAGTCCCCCGTCGGGTGCGTGTGAATCTGGGGGGTTGAAGAGGGAAGGGTCCTAATTGTGCATATGCAAAGGCAGCTGCGTGGGCTGGACTCTGGAAGTCAGCTTCCCATGTTCTCACTCCAGCTCTGTGCCTCAGTTTCCTCCCTTGCCAAACGGCATTGCCCTGAGGTTGCCATGTGAAAAGCTTAGCACAGTGCCAGGCACAGAGCTGGCACTTGGCAGGTGTCGCCTACAGTATGATCGAGGCGACAAGACCCTGATCGGGGGACCAAGCTACCTTGCTGCTCAGGGATGGCTGCAAAGCATTCTGGGCAGTCCGCAGAGGTGGCAGGACAGGGTCAGAGGAGGGTGGGGCGCAGAGTAAGTGAGGGAAGTGGGTTGGAAGCCCAAGTGTCTGATTCCACAGGCTCAAGGGGAGCCTTTGCCTGGTGAGGACTTTGTCCGAAGGGCCCACTCTGGCGGGCGGGATGGTGCCGCGTGTTTGGTCTGTCCACGTTTGTTTCCAAAGGCTACTGTACAAAGTGCCACAAATTGGGTGTCTTAAAACAACAGAAGTGTACCGTCCCTCTCATTCCGGAAATATGACATCTGCTGTCAGCAGGGTCACACCCCCTCTGAAACCTGGAGGGAGACCCTTCCTCAACTCTCATAGTCTCTGCTGGAAGTCCTTGGCGTCCCTTGTCTTTATTACATTTCTCAATTACAATTGACATCCGATGTCACATTGCCTTTAAATGCATCGCTCAGTCTCTGTTCTCATCGTCACGTGGCCATCTTCTTTCTGTGCACCTCTCTCCTCCTAGAAGGGTGCCCGTCATCTTGGTGTAGGACGAAACTACTCCAGCGCGACCCCATCTTAACTACTTACATGTGTAACGACCCTGTCTCTAAATAAGGTCGCACTCTGAGCTGGGACTTGAACGAATCCTTTGGGGAGACACAATTCAACTCGTAACTCCTGGAAGGCCTGCTCTGGTGGGTGGGCTGGCACCAGGAGCTTCTGGGAAGTGGCGATTGAAGAACTTGCGTGATCAGCCTACAGTTGAGCAGAGATGGGACCAGACAAGCCATACCCAGGGACCCAGGGAGGGAAGGGAGGCCAGGAGACCAAAACCTAAATGCCCAACACCAGGCAATGACATCAACAAATTTTGAGGGAATTACGCACCCACAAAACATTATGTATTAAAAAAAATATTGAGTGATATGGGAAGATTTTTTGGCATAATGTTAAAACAGAAACAGTGTGTGTACATTGAATTTCAATTATGTTTTCATGGGGGAGGGGAACGGTATCCTTATTTTTAAAAAAACTACAAGAAAACATAAGAAATGAGTGGTTACCTTTGAGAGGTGGGATTATGGGCAATTCGATTCCTCTCTTTGTCCTTTCACGTTTTTTCTGTGTTTCCTTCAGGGTCGGTTCCCTCTGGGGTCCCGAGGAAGGGGGCTGGGTGTTTGCCATCGCCCAGATTTCAGTCTCCCAGACTCACAGGCCCTGAGGTTGGCTGGAACCCCACCAGGAGGGGCTGGTTAGAGAAGTGATGGGGGCCAGGCCTTGTGAAACCTGGCCTGGCTGTGGGGTTGGGTCCTGGTGTCAGAAGTGGCATCACCCAGAATGGTACCCAGGGCCCTGGGTGGCAGAGAGGGTCTTAGACAAACTGTGTTCCTGGTGTTGGTCTGGGGAACAGCAGGGTCCCGACCACCCAGACATTTAGGAAGCCCAGAACTTGTGCTTCCCGGGGCCCTGCGGTGCTAATGGCCTTTCTGCATGCTTAGTCCAAAGGCCACGAGAGTCTTCGTCCACCACGGAGTGGGACCAGGGCAGGCGGGCCCTTCACTAATGCCAGGGAGATCTGTTGTGCTACTTGTCACTCCCATTAGCTGTGGCCCTGAGGAGTCCCTGCCCCTGACCCCCTTCTAAAGTCCTCTCCTGCTTGAAGCAAGTGTGCAGTGGACAAGCACGAGGTTTGCCTGCCTCGGTTCCATACCCGCTTCTGCTGGCAGCAAAATCTCCCTCCCTGGCGCTGATCCTGGAGGAAGGTCAATCAAGGGATCTCCCCTCCCCCGGGGGCAGGAGTCTCAGGCCATGCAAACAGGATGCTTGTCCCAGGACCTGGAACCTTGTGTGCATGACCAGAAGCTAAAGTGCATCATGCCCACAGACATGAGTCAGGTGTGGCTTCTGTTGCCCACAACTGGAGCACCTAACCAACATGGCTCCAGCATGCATTTTTTTAAACTATATTTTATTGATTATGTTATTATAGTTATCCCATTTTTTTCTCCCCTTTATTCCCCTCTGCCCTGTACTCCCCTCTCACTGGCATTCCCCCACCTTAGTTCATGTCCATGGGTTGTACATATAAGTTCTTTGGCTTCTCCATTTCCCATACTATTCTTAACCTCCCCCTGTCTGTTTTGTACATACCATTTATGCTTCTCGTTCCCTGTCCCTTTTCCCCCATTCTTCCCCCTTCCCTTCCCCACTGATAACTCTCCATTGAATCTCCATTTCTGTGATGCTCTTCTTGTTCTAGTTGTTTGCTCAGTTTGTTTTTGTTTTTGTTTTAGGTTCTGTTATTGATAGTTGTGAGTTTATTGTCATTTTACTGTTCATAGTTTTGATCATCTTCTATTTCTTAGATAAGTCCCTTGAACATTTCATATAATAAGGGCTTGGTGATGATGAACTCCTTTAACTTGACCTTATCTGGGAAGCACTTATCTGCCCTTCCATTCTAAACAATAACTTTGCTGGATAGAATAATCTTGGTTGTAGGTCCTTGCCTTTCATGACTTCAAATACTTCTTTCCAGCCCCTTCTTGTCTGCAAGGTTTCTTTTGAGAAATCAGCTGACAGTTTGGAGGTAACCGTCTCCTTTTTTCTTGCTGCTCTGAAGATTCTCTCCTTACCTTTCATCTCGGGTGATGTGACTATGATAAGCCTTGGTGTGTGCTTCCCTGCGTTTTGAGACCACGCTCCCCGAGCAGTTAGCAGAATCGTGCACACGCCTCACCAAGTCCCCATTGGAGCCGGCCCCAGGGCTTGGCGCGCACGACCAAGCCCGAGCTGTCCTCCAGCCTCAACACAATTTAATACAGAAAAGGGGAAGGGAAGCAAAAACTCTCCTCCAACCCCGCTCTTCCCCCACAAATGTACGTAAGAACAGTGAGCACGACGTGGACATATTTAGTTTGGAATGACCAGTGACCACAGTAAAATGAAATGACTTCTTTGAAATATACAATTAGGCGCGTTTTAACACATGTTTGCTTGAAACTTCAGTCTACTGTTTGGCCCGCTTCACCCAGACCGATGGGCTGCCCTTCCCTTCACAGCAGCCCAGTTACCAAAGCAAAAGCCGAGCTGTCGGGGAGGGCGAGTGAGAATCCCAGGCTTTTATAACAAACGTCGGTGTTTGGGCTTCTCTTTTCTTCTACGGTCTTACAGAACCTTTGCATTGTCGTCTGCCTTTGCGGAGGGCGAATCGAAAGTACCCACTGAATGCTCAGAAAGGACAATAACAACCCGGGACTAGCTACACATTCCCAGCAAGCCTCACCCGTGTTCTCAGGGGCTGTGGACGCCGGGGCGGGTGCATTTCTGCCGCGGAGGGGGGTCGGGGCAGCCTGACTTCCTGGGAGGTCCAGGTTCCAGGTCTCAGGGGAACCGCCACGGCCATTCCCATCCAGGGTGCCTGGTACTGCTGCTAACCGGGGCCGGGAAGAGAGGCAAGGAGCCCGAGTCTCCGGAATCCTGCAGGGCTTCCAGGAAGCCGCGGAACCCCTGGGGTGTGCGTGTTCGTGGCCAGAGAGCTCCCGAGGGCTGTGGAGGCCAGAGCTGCTGGAAGAGGGTGGAACTCAGTCCCAGGTGAGGTAGATAATTTGCTCCAAAAGTTCTTCTTTTTATGCTGCCGAGGTACAAAGACAAATCTCTTTCTCTGTCCACTCCCACTCCTAATTTAGGAGAACTTCGGTGAGAGCAGGCCCTTACCACGTTTTTAGATAACTTCATTTACCCTCAACTCAGTGGCAGAAATGCCGCTTCATTCCGGCAGTTCTTAAAGGGCATTCAGCTGGTGCCTGCTGTGGGCCAGGGGCTGTTCCACACCCTGGGGACACGACAGTGAACAAGATGGGCCTGGTGGGGCTCCCATGGGGCCATGTTCTCATCGGTGGGGGTGGGGCGGGGGAGCACAGACAATAAATTAAAACAAATAAATAAACGAGAACATGACCTACGGCAACAGCACTATGAATAGGGGAAGGGTGACAACAGCGGGGAAGGGGGTACTGCCACACAGAGTGTCCCTGGAAGGTCCTCTGAGGAGGTTATCACAGCAGGTCAGTCCCAGAATTGAGACGGAGCCGGCCACATGACGACCTGGGATGAAAGGAACCTGATAGGGCTCGTCAGGTTAGATGGCTCCGAGACGGATGTCCCTGTGGCCCACTTAAGGGACCGAAGGGCCTCCGATGGCTGGTGTAGGACATAGTGATGGGGAGAGTCAGGGAGGCGGGCGGCCACCTCGTCCTGATTCCAAGATGAGCCTCACGGGCACAGGGAGTTGAGACTTGAATGCGTCTTTCTGGGGGACCCGATTCACTCTGCAACAAATACGGAGATAACTCCCTGATATCTGATACTGGGGGGGGACGGCACCCAGAGGGGGAGGTTGTGGTGGTTGAGCCACCATGTCGCGGTGGGCAGGTCGGTTACTCTCCCAGGGCGACATGCTGTCTGCTGGCTGTGCCCACCCAGAGGGTCGCCTTTTTCTGACTCGCTCTTGAGCTGGAACTAGCTTAGGGGCTAGCTGTGGCCCATGAGGAGGGATTGGGTTGGAGGCAGGGAAAGTCAGAAATGCTCTTTGGCTGGGTTGGGCTTAAGCTATCGGATAGCCGAGCTGTTCTGAGCTATGTCATTACTCACAGAAGGTGCTGTCCCCTGAAGGCAGCCACACCACCCCTTTGTAGAGACCAGGGGTGGCTGCAGAGAAAGGTGTCAACAACAGCAGCCGCTGACTTTCCATGCAGGTGGTGGACACTCCAAGAGGGTGGGCCACCCCTCCCTCAAACTGTGCCCTCATTAGTAGAACAGGTGGAACACACGAGGAATTAGAGGGGTCTGAAGCCAGGGTTGGGGCTGGCCGCCCAGATGGACACGCAGCAGAGGTGAGACTCCAAGAAAGGGGGACTTGGTGCCCACAGGCAAGAACAGTGGCTGGTGGCCCGACATGGCACCCACATGGAGGTGACAGCATGGGGGCAGCCTCCAAGGACAAGAGGCTTTGGCCAGAGGGACAAGGAGGCATTCTATAAACAGTACTAGCTTAGGACCTGCCCTCGGGAACGCTGGTGCCAGTGGAGACCCCAGGTGTCATGGATGGGAGCCGTGGATTGGGCTGGTCTCCAGGTCCCAAAGCACCTGGTGGCCGGTCATGACAGAGTCTCCTGAAACTCCGCCTCCAGCTGGGCTGGCCCCCCAAGCCCCTGTTCCTGGCCTAGTGAGTCCTCATGAGCCTCCCCACAGCCCAGTGATATGTGGCCTTTCTTTGCACAAGGGCCAATTCAGAAAAACCGAGGATATAAACAGATTCCTTTTTTTTTCCCTTGAAGAAATTATATCCTCGTTAATCAGGAAATGCAATACTTGAAATCGCACGTAAGCATCCTTTAATAGGTTCCCAATTACTGAAGGGGTTCATTCTGGAGCTGAAATTTCAGCCGCTCCACCACCAGCCTCCACCAGGCTCTGATTATAATGCTGCCCCTCTGAACAAATTTCATTATTATTATTATTGAGCAAGACACTTCTGAAGCTAGTTTACATTGTCTTTGCTTGGCTGACCTTGTGCGTATTGAATTGGAAAATGCGGTTTGTATTGTAAGGCCTCTTAATAATGTATTTTTTTGAAACAAGGGACTTTTCCATTGCAAATGAGACAAAGAACACCATATTTAGCACAAAGAACGCCTCAGTCTATTTCGAAACATAATTTTCATTAGGCAGGTTTCTCACCGTAACAGGGATTTAAATTTTATTTTAAAAACAGCACCCCCCTCCCGCCGCAACACATATTTATGTATATTCCTTCGCTGAAAAAAAACATCTGGAGGGAGACACACTAATAACGGGGGTTGCTGCTGGGGAGAGGGAAGTGGGGCGGGCACTGAGGGGAATTCTGCCGGCCTGCGCTGCATTCCTTTATAATAATGAGAATATATTAGTCGGGGCTGGAGGGGGTGCCTCCCGCCAGCGGTATGAGCTGGGGTTGAATTGTGTCTCTCCACCCGCCTCCCACCCCGTTCCGAGGTTGGAGTTGGAACCCCCAGGGCCTTGGAATGTGATCTTATTTGCAGACAGGGCCTTCAGTGAGGGGATCGAGTTAAAAGGAGGTCATTAGTTGGGTCATCCTCCAGATAGGACTGGTGACGTCCTCAGAACGGGGAAGGTGGCCGCCAACCCGCCCTGCCCTGCCCACACCTGGATCTGGGACTTCCCGCCCCTGCAAACAGGAGAGAACTGGTGCTGTCCGTTCAGCCCCCAGCCCGTGCGGCTTAGCTATGGACTTGGACGGAGGAAGTTTCCCCCTCTGTGAAGTGGGCTGTCCACCTGGACCCCATGGGAGGGGCTGAGCTGCAGACATGACAGTAGGGGCAGCCTTGCCGCTCCCCCTGCCCCCTCCAGCCTCTACTCGAACCTCACTTCCACCCGCCCCTCCCCTGGACCCGGAACAGCCCAGCCTGCTGCGCAGGGTGCAAAGTGATGGAGGGATTATCATCCTGTGACCTCACCACGACCAGCCCCTTCCAGAGCACCTGGCACGTTTCCCACCTTCTGTGCTCAATCCTTAAAAAGACGTCCTGAGTCCATGGCACTGCTGGGCAGGCCTACGGTGTGGCCCTCCCCACCCCAGAGCCCACAACCCCTGCCAAGGGCTCCATCGTTCCCTCTGGGCCCTCCCCACATGGCCTGTCCCGACCTCAGGCAGCCCCTGGTCAGGCCTTCCCTATGGAGCCTGTCTCTCAGAGCTGCTGGGCAATGTGACGCTGCCGCTGCATGTCAGCGGGCTGCCTCGTGACAGTGCACCCCCCACCCAAGTGGAGCCCCTCCCCACAGCACAGAGCCGTGAGCTAGCTGGGGTCTGGCCCCCTCACGGGACCAGAGTCCCTCTGGAGCCACAGCCCCTTTTATTCCTGGCCAAGGCCCTCCCACGCCGGGCCCAGGCTCGGCATGGCTGTCGCTGAAGGAAAGCATTAACTGCACCCACGAGCATTTCTTCTCAGGGTGCAGGAAACCAACCTGAGCTCATTAACCTTCAGGGAAGAGGAACGAATAGAAATGCCCCTTGCCTCCTCCGCTCATAAAAATAGTCATCGAGAGCTGGCATCGTTCCGCCCTCGGCGTGGCAGGCCCGGGAACCAGGCGTGCGGCGGCGGCAGCCCTAGGCTGAGGCCCAGGAAGCAGGGGCGCGGGGCAGGGGGCCAGGTGCCCACCGTCGTCGCAGAGGCAGTGACCTCAGCTGGGGTTGCTGGCCGAGCGCAGGGAGGTGGCTCCGCCGATGGCCCTGTTGGGGCTGAGGATGTTGGCGTGCGCTAGGGGTGCTGGCCCCGCTGCCCCTCTCACCCGTGTAGCATCAGGGACGACACAATGACTGAGCGTCCCTACCACACCCTGCAAAGAAAGCCTCCGCCTGCTCCTTCCTCCCCACATTGAGCTGCTGGCCCCTTGCACAGACGGGGACATGGCGGCTCGCCAGCCTCTCACTCAAGGTCACGTGACCTGGGCTCCAGCCAC
The DNA here is from genome assembly GCA_007922815.1 of Macrotus californicus. Taxonomy (NCBI): domain Eukaryota; kingdom Metazoa; phylum Chordata; class Mammalia; order Chiroptera; family Phyllostomidae; genus Macrotus; species Macrotus californicus. The sequence continues at coordinate 56,981 of VMDR010002196.1, forward strand.
GGGGCTCCACGGCACGGCCCCTGCCTTCAGGGGGCCTCAGGCACAAGGAGGATGAAAACCAGGTGTGGGGGGAGGTGGGGAGCCACAAGGAAGCTAACACGCATGTTCGCAACGTGGCTCCGAGGCCCTGTGATGTCTTAATAAAACTTCAGCTCTTTCCTACATTTATCACCAAGGGGGCCAGCTTCCCTGTTCGGCACTACCTGCCAGGGCTGGGCAGGGGATGACCAGAGCCCCCAGTGTTTCCGATGCAGGCAGTGGAGGGGGCAGTAGGCTCCAGGGGAGGGGGTGCCTAGAGGGCCTCCCTTGACACAAGGTCATGGGGAAGTTCTCACTGAGGAGGTGACACTCGAACCAAAGCATGAGAATGAGCCGGAGGGTCCAGAAAGATCACCCTGGGGCCGGAAACTGCACATGCAAAGGCCCTGGGGTGAGTGTGAGCGGAGTGTCGGTCATTTCCACTATCACAAGTTCCATAGGCTGGGAGCCTTAAACAACAAACAGTTCCCGGGCCTGGGAGGCCCAGGATCAAGGTGCCAACAAATTCTCTATCTGGTGAGGGCCCACTTCCCAGTTTTCCTTCTACTGCGTCCTTCCATTGCCGAGAGAGAGAGAGAGAGAGAGAGAGAGAGAGCGAGAGGCAGGCCCCCCTGGTCTATTCCTCTCCTATCACAAGGCCACGAATCCCAACATGGGGGCTCTCTCCTCATGACCCCATCTCAGCCTAATCAGCTTCCATGAGGGTGTCCCCGAGTGCCATCACACTGAGGAGCAGGGACTCAACAACTGGATTTGGGGGAACGTGTTCAGCCCACAATGCTGGGTGCTGGGCGAGGTAGGCAGTGCGCTCGAGAATGACAGGCGAGGAATCGGGGCGAAGACTGGATTTTGTCAGACGTGATCAAAGCCCAATCCTGATCACGTCGTATTTGCTGACCCCAAAATTCTGTGTCCCCTGAAAGGCGTCATAAAATGGGCAGCTCTAAGCTCATCTCTCAGACCAAGAACCAAACGCCACCGGCACCTTTGGCCATGGCACCGACTTCCCTTCCTAAAGCTCGTGTACATCCTTCCGCAATCCGTTCCGGAGTGTGCGGGCCCGGAGCGTAATTTTCAGCGGTGCTTGCTCTGGAGCTACGTAAAGGTTATTTCACACCGCAGCTGGTCTGCGGCTCGGGCTTCGGTCGCTCCACGTCATGTTTCCGAGATGTGGGCGTGCTTTTCCATTGCTGGGCAATATTCCAGTCTGTAAAGATGGGGCGGGCTCCTTTTCTTTTCTTCGGTCTGTGAACATTCCATGTGTGGCCTGTTTGGGACTGTCACAGTCAAGGCCATTACCAACATCCTAGTAATTGTCACCTGGAATGCATGGGCGGGAGTTATAAAATCTGAGTCCCGATCCGTTAATGGGCCAGGAAGTCACGTTAGTGAGGCTCAGTGTGTTTCCTCACAGGAACAAGAGGCGATGCTGCAGAGTGGATGTCTCCTAGTGACAGCCTGTCACTCCCTGAAACCTCCATCACGTGCGTGTGCAGGCAGGCATGTGTGTACCTTCACGTGCAGGTATGTGTGCAGGCAGGCATGTGTGTACTTTCACGTGCAGGCATGTGTGCAGGCAGGCATGTGTGTACCTTCACGTGCAGGCGTGTGTGCAGGCAGGCGTGTGTGTACCTTCGTGTGCAGGTGTGTGTGCAGGCAGGTGTGTGTATACCTTGACATGCAGGCATGTGTGCAGGCAGGCGTGTGTGCACATTCACATGCACGAGCATGTGTGGGCAGGCATGTACCTCAGGTGTTGATGAAAAACATTTCTACCTGTGAGTCACAGAGCATGTCTGTGGGCCACTGCTCTCGGGTGCACTTCTGTGAAGCTCATGGGACTGTTCTACCAAGTGGTTGTCCCCACTCACATCCCACCACCAGGGCTCCCACGAACCTACCCCTGCACTTGCATTTTTGGAGTTCATCATTTTCGCCAATCTAGTGCATGGAAAAACGTCGCCTCGCTGGGTCTTCAGCGGCACGGCCCTGCGAGTGGATTTGAATGGCCCTCCGTGGTGTTATTGGCCATTCCGTGGGCTCTTCGGTGAAACACTGGCGTGTGCCGTGGCCCTAGTTTCTATGGTGATGTAGGCCTTTTCTGTGACGTTTGTGGGACCCTCTACACACTCTGTGGTCACGTGGGCTGCAGACATCCCCTGGTTTGTGGCTGTCCTCTCCATTCTCTTTATGGTGTCCTTTGAGCAACAGAAGTTCAGAATTTTATTTTATTTTATTTTTTTAAAGATTTTACTTACTTATGTTTAGAGAAAGGGGAAGGGAAGGAGAAAGAGACAGAGAGAAACATCAGTGTGTGGTTCTAACTTTAACATAGTGTTAACACCCCTTGTATTTTGTTAAATTTTCTTTTTTGCTGTCTTGAGATCATAAAGATATTCTTCTACATTTTCTTCTAAAAGCTTTAGCATTTTGCCATTTACGCTGAAGTCTTTGATCAACTGGGAATTGATTTGGGGGTACGGTGCGAGGAAAGGATCCGATTTTGTAAAATTTTGCATGTGGATAGCGACTGTATGGCCCTGTTCATTGCACGGCCAGCTCTTCCCCCCGATCAGCAGCCCCGGCATACATCACGCTTATAAATTTCATGAGTCAGCATCTGGGCCCCTCTTCTCTTCCGTTGGTCAATTTATTTATCTTTTCAAGGAACATACAATGTGGCAATTACTTTAGTTCTCAATAAACCTTGATCTGACACAGCGTGCCCCCGTAGCTTAATTTCCTTCCTTTTCTGACACCTTTGCTCTTTTATAAAAGTTTATGGCCATCTTCTCAAGGTCCTAAAAGGAGTAATGATAATCTGTTGGAATTTGGACTGGGATCCCGCGTCCCTGCATCTGTTCCGCAGAGAGCAGGCCTCCCTGGGCATTGCCCATCCACGAACGTGCCTCTTCATTCACTTACGTCTTCAGTAATGCCGTTCAGTGTGCCGTTATCATTCTCTGAGCATAGGTCTTGCTTACTTTCTCTAGATTTATTCCTGGATACTTTACAGTTTTTACTACTCTCGTAAGAGGTGTATCTCCCCACGCCGCCCCATCTGTTGCTCTTACAGAATATAATTGATACTTTTTGCAGTGATTTCTTTTATCCAGACGTCTTCCCAAACACTCCTGTTGTTCCTGAGCACGTTTCTGCAGACTTTGACTTGGGTAGCAGAGTCAGCTGCACCTGGGGGTGATGGTACTGCTTTGGGGTCCTCACACCTTTCCCTTCTCTTGTTTCTCTGCTGGCACCGCTGGGACAGGTGGAAACTCACTGATGTCCAGTGTGATGGTGGCTTCCCTTCTTATTCCTGAACCCGAACATCCCATATTTCCCCACGAAGAGGCACCATTAGTGTAGGAAGTTGGGTGTTGCCCTTACTCGTCAGGAGGATATTTCAAACTATTTCTCTCTTGACAAGACTTCTTTACGATGGTGTGGGGGCTGTGGGATTTTAGCAGATGCTTTTCCTGTAGCCGTGGGTAAATGATACAGCTTTCGGCTTTCCTCTTTTAATCTGTGGGTGTGAATGACATTTATAGATGTTCCTGATATTAAACACTTGCATTATTGGGACAGACCCAACCTGGACTCACTGCCCGATCTTTTCAAAATACTGCTGTATTCTACTTGCTAAGATTTTATTTAGGGTTTTTGCAGTCATGTCCATAAATGAGACTGTCCTTTCTCACACTGTCCTCAAAAGGCTTCGAAGGGTCAATCCCCCTTGAGGGTCCCATCGAAACCGGGAGCAGGGCAGGAGCACAAGCCGGGTGCCCACGTGAACATCAGTCTCACAGACACTGAAAGTGTGAGATGCTCTAGTTAGTCCAGAGACAGTCTCCTGCACTCTCCCGCCAGCTCTTCCCACGCTGATGTCCTTCCTTCATTTTGCTTTTTAAAAAAAAAAATATTTTGTTTATTTACTTTTAGAGAGGAAGGGAGGGAGAAAGAGAGGGAGAGAAACATCAATGTGTGGTTCAATGTGTGGTTGCCTCTCACACGCCCCCTACTGGGGACCTGGCCCACAACCAGGCATGTGCCTGTCTGGGAATCAACCTTTGACCCTGTGGTTTGCAGGCCACTGCTAAATCCACTGAGCCACACCAGCCAGGGCTGCTCCTTGCTGGCATGTGTTGGAGTGTCCAAGGCATTTGAGGGGCCCAGCACACAGAGAAGATGGGCTGGGAGTGGTCTGAGGTCGTGGGCTATGTTCACGTGTTTTGTAGCCACTCTGAGTAGTTCAGTCACACCCCCATGAGCAGGTGTGGGCTGGCTTCCTGGGACACTGTGGCCTCTCATTGAGCACCTGGCCCCTGTTGTGGCTTGAAGATGCACTTAAATAGGTCCTCTGGCACTGTCATCAAAACTGCGGGGGTGGAGGACAGACAGGGCAGGGTCGCCTGGCACTGGAGCTGGCCGATGGGAAGCTGCTTCCCATCCCACACAGCCCCGTATGTGAGAGAGGCTTGATGGGTGTTCCCCAAAATGTGATAACGACCCCCCAAACATGTGACATCATAACAATACATTGGGGGCTGGAAAAAACTTTTCTCAGGGAAAAATATTTCCAGCCGACAAAGGTCAAAGGAAGACTGGACCGACCTTCCGCTCCTGCCGCAGGCAACAGCAGGGCCGGATCTCCATCCTGGGAGGGCAGCCGCCCCACTCGGCCCGCACCGTGTGCGGGGGCCGTCCAAACAGGGAGCAGTCGATCCATAAAATACCGTGCTTGTCCTTCTGGGTTTTGTCACGGTTGGGGTCTTTGCCAACTTTATAGAATTTGTCATTTCCTGTGAAGTTTCTCCTCACTCTAAGTGTTTACTTGTATGCCAATTGTGATTTTTGTATGCGTTTTCACTCTTTTTCCTGAGGGGGGGTCTCCCACATTGGATAAATCTCAAGCTCCACAAAACCCGGATCTGGCCCTGGTGACCAGACTCACAGCGGAGTGGGGTGACTCTTTCCTCCTGCCCCTGAGAAGAGCTTGTGTGGCAGTGGGGTGACCTGTCTGTTTAGAGCTCACCTGTAAAATCGGCCGGTCTGGGGTTTGGGTTTGGATGGTCTTTTGTTTATCGGGGGGATGAGATTTCTGTATATGTGTGTCCATGTACACAGGTATCTCGCCCCAATAATATAGATATCTGTATGTGTCTCACTCCTCAATAACATATATGTATATACATGTAACTGGATCTTCATCTTCTTTTTTAAAAAATGTATCTGCTGGATCTGTAGGTGGGTCCGCCTTTTGTTGTTTTTATTCCCAACACATTAATTTGTCTCTTCTCTTCCACCCACTGCCCCTTCCCTCCCTCCTTCTGTTTCTCTCTCTCTTCCCTTTCTTCCTTCCTTCCTTTTCTTTCTTCCTTTCTTTTCTTTTCTTTTCTTTTCTTTCTTTTCTTTCTTTCTCAGTCTTACCCAAGGTTTATCTGATTTGCTAAGGATTTCAGAGAACCATTCCAGGACTGACTGGTTCTTTCGTAGCTTCATTTTTCATTATATTAAAATATGCTTTTTCCTCCATATTATCTCTTTCTACTAGCTTTATGTGGACTTACTCTGTTTTTCTTGTTCTAACTTTTCAAGTTGAATGAGTATCTTTAATATTCAGACTTTCATTTTTAAAACATAAGCTTACACCGCCCCTCAGAGCCTTGCCCCCTGCCCACGCCCTGCAGGTTCTGATGTGGACTATTTTCACTGCCTGCTTAGCTCTAAGCACCATATTTTTAACTTTTATTTTGATTTCTTCCTAGATGACTGAGTCTTTTAGGAGATTTTTAAATTTCCCAACACACAGACCTTTCAAAACGTTTTTATTTCTGACTTTTAATTTAGCGGTGCTGTGGTCAGAAATGTGGCCTGTGTGATGCCTGTTCCTTGAAGTCACTGGGATTTTTTCTCCGGCTCAGTGTAGGCCAGCGTCTGTGAGGGCTGCACATGTGCTCAGGAAGCGTGTGCTCAGGAAGCGTGTGCTTGGGAAGAGTGTGCAGTCTCTAACGGCTGGCACAGTGTCTTATAGACAGATGTGTATCTGTGTGGGTACATGTACACAACACACATCCACATGTAATGTGCACACGTGTGCACACACGTGTAAATGAATTTGATGTGTTCATTGTGTGTTGAGCCTTCTGTATCATGGCTGATCTTTTGCCTGCTTCACCTCTAAGCGATCGAAAGAGCTGTGCTAAAAATCTCTTTACGATGATGGATTTGCCCCGTCTCCCTGTACCTGCAGCCATTTTTTCTCCACACACTTTGATGCCATGTTGGGATCCAATCTTCCTGGCAGATTGGATGGAACTTGTACGAAGCGAACTCTATCCTAACAATGCTTTCAAAAGCATATCCGATTTTATCTGGTATCAGTTTCCTCTTATTTAGTATGTGTGGAGCCCGTGTGTTCCAATCCCTTGATCTCGACCTTCCTCTGTCCTTGTGCTTTATGCCTGTGAATAACGTTGTAGATCAGATTACAAAATCCAATTTGATGACGTTCATTAACAGCTAGTAAACCAGCTTTTTGAAATCATGTTTTTAGTTTCTATAAATTGTGCTGCTAACGCTTTTTCCTCCTTTCTTGTCTTTTTTTAAAAAAATATTTAAGAGATTAGTTAGGTTGTGTTTATTCCTATTTCTTTTTTCTTCTAGTTTAGAAGTTATTGCCTTGGCTGAGTAGCTCAGTTGGTTGGAGCATCGTCCATATACCAGAGGGTTGCAGGTTCGATTCCCTGGTCGGGGTGTGTATTTCTCTCTTACATTGATGTGCGCCCCCTCCCACCCCTGCACCTCCCTGCCCGCTTCCTCTCTTTCTAAAATCAATAAACTTATCCTTGGGTGAGGGCTAAAAAATAAAAGTACAAATAAGAAGTTACACAATACTTCTATTGTTTTAGTGGCAACCTCTGAAATTATACCTTAATATCTTAACCCTTTTCCTGATAGCGCAAGGTATTTAGAACACTGACTGAATCGTTCCTCTCCCAGATGACATGCTGCTATTTCCAGTATTTTAGTTTTGCCTTTTTTGGACCCCACAAAATCAGAGATTATCAATTGATTTATTTTTTTTTTTAGATTTACGGCATTTCAAATTCTTCACTCATTAGAGCTTCTTTAAATCCGATGTTCCTTCTCCATAAAGTCCTTCGTGTAGAAGATCGCTTAGCACGGGGGCAAACACTCTCAGTGTTTATTTGCTTATCTGAAAATGTCTTTGCTTCATCCTCGTTCTTGAAAGGCCATTTGGCTGGGGACACACATCCAAGCTGATGGCTCTGTTCTCTTCTTCGTATCTTTAGTATCTTTGTATCTTCAGGTTCCAGGGGCGATTTATTTGTATTTATCCTGCTTGGTACTCACTGTGCTTCCTGGCACCAGTGATTTGGTGTCTTTCATCACTTCTGGAAAATTATTGGAACTTGTTTCCTCCCCTATTCCTTATCCTCTGTTTTAGCTCATCTTCTGAGAGACCTAGAACGTTCACATTACAGCTCCTTATGTCTCTTAACTCCGTTTTCTTAGTTTTCAGCCCCCTCTCTTTCCCGGATTCAGGGTGATTTCTTTACATCTGTTTTCCAGTTGACTAATTCCCTTTTCAACTATATCTAATTTGCTCTGTGATCCAACCACTAAGTTTTTATATCAACAATTTTATTTTTAATTCTAAAAATTCTCTTTGATTCTTTTTCAGATCTGCTTGGTGATTTTTATAGGCCCGTGTTTGTTGCTTATTTTTTTTAATTCCCTATTTTACTTCATCAAACATTTCATGTGCACTTTTTAAAAAATAATTGCAATATCTGATGCTCTTGGGATAGAAATTTTTTTCTAATAACTGCCTTCGTAGTGGGTTGTTTACTTGTGTGTTTGGTTATCTTTTCACTGAGAACTCATGTTGGTTGATCTTTTTTTCTTTCGAAGATTTTATTTATTTATTTTTAGAGAGAGGGGAAGGGAAGGAGAAAGAAAGGGAGAGAAACATCCATGTGTGGTTGCCTCTCACATGCCCCCTACTGGGAACCTGGCCCACAACCCAGGCCTGTGCCCTGACTGGGAATTGAACCGGCGACCCTTTGGTTTGCAGGCCGGTGCTCAATCCACTGAGCCACACCAGCCAGGGCTGATTGATCTCAACCCATGGAAAATCTGGGATCCTAAAGTGACTGTGCATTCCTCAAGAGAGCATTCATGTCTGCTTTTCCTAGGAGTCAAGGGATGCCAGCACCTAACCCCCGGCTGCTCCTCCCCCCACCTCCAGCCTCTAACCACAGGCAGTGCTGGTGTTGGCGCTGGCCCTCAGGACGTCTCCACAGCTCCCACCACAGCTCACTTTGTGGCCAGGGAACTCAGAGGACCCACTTTCTGAAAAATCACCCTTTACAACAAATCATTGGCGTGCAGTGAGGGTGTCCCTCAGCACATTCAGAGAGCCACTTGGCAGAAGCAGGGTGCTGACTTACAGTTTTCAGAGGTCATGGTAGCTGCTCTGAGGAGAATGGGCAACAGGGGCTGAGTGGATGCTGGGCGAGCAGGGCGGGGCCACCGCCAGTGCTTCAGGTGAGGAGGGTGGCTTGACCCAGATGGGTGGCGGCAACAATACATAGAAGAGTAGCAGAGAACCTGCTATTAACTTGTTTATCTCTAGGCACAAAAATGTGTGAACAGCCACAAACTGTCATTAATGTGTAATTTTCCTTCCACTATTCACGTTAGATTCTCAAAATAGCCAGTGCAGCCAGAGACATAGGGACGCCGACCCTCTTGACCGCCACGGGGGGGAGGGAAACCAAAGCAGGATTTTTAGAGGACAGTTCGGCCAAGTCTATCAACACAGTAAATACAAACACAAAGTCTTGATGAAGAGTGTCTCCAAGGACACACCCAAAATGTAAACTAAGGCACATTAAAGGATGCCCGACATAGTGTTGTATGATGTAATAACAGCCAAAAAATAAAAGGGCCACAAGTTGCAGGACCACCTGCAGAGGACGGGCCGACTAATCAAGGGCCACCTGAACTGTGGAATCCTGTTTTGTCTTTTCCACGCAGAGCTAAGTCTAAGGCGGGAAGAGAGCTCTGATCATTTAAGTGTAAAAAGCAAAATGCAGAACAATGCGTATAGAAAGAGAGCATTCATAAAAAGATTTTAATAGCTGAATAAAAACCATAGACATTTATATGCAGCGATCAGCATGAAACCATTTTCTGGGAGGATGCACAAGAAACTGTTAAAATAATTCACTTTGGAGGGAGCAGCCAGGGCTTCAGGGTAGAAAGCTACTTTCTGTTGCCATCTTACACCTTTCTGATGCGGCCCGAGAACTCCCCCAGGAGCCGTGCACTGCTTCGGCCAGCTGAGTCCAGCCTGTGTTTGGTGGCCTCTCCTTGAGCAGGGCACCTGCTGGAGCCACTTCCTTCTGTCCTCTGGTCCCTCCCCTCAAGAGTCCCCAAAAGCCAACCTTTCCTCAGAGATTTCTAAAGCCTATTATTAAGTTAAAAACATAGATTTCAAATAATATGCACAGGATGATCCCATTTTTGTGAAAAATAATTGGGGACATGCATGTACATATGTGTACAAAGAAAAAAAAGTGAGGAGGATTTAATCATTCATTCAACAGAAATGTAACGCCTTTCTGTTACATTTCTGGGGCTGTCAAGGGATGTTCAAAGGGGACCGGGGTCCAGGCCTCTGCTCATCTTGGCACCCCAGACTCTAAAATCTCAAGGGTAACGTGTACCAGCAGGTTAATGGCAATTCACTTGGAGGGGGCGGGGACTGTGGGGGAGCTCTTCTGTCACCTTCATGCTTTTCTGTACTTTCTGATTTGTTTTCTGGCCCTGTGTACAGCAGACAAGAACTTACATAAACATAGTAATGAAGCCATGAAACGCAGCCTCTCTCTCTCTCTGGTTTTGTCTCCCTCCTCCAAACCCCTGCTCTTGCCCAAGCCATGTCTGGACACACCGATACTGGAAGAGAGCGTTGTGTATCTGGAAGGCGAATGTAGGTGGGTGTCCTGTGTTTCATCTGCCCCCTCAGAGAGCCCCTCGCCTGCCTGGCCTTCCCGGAGGCTGTTTTCCTTGGGATTCGGCCTCTGGCTGACTTCCACCCTCTGTCCTCGCCTCTTGTGTGCATGTGGACAGATGTGTGGCCCCTGGCCAGTCCCTCGTGGAGCCGGCCCACAATGCCCCGTTAGGGTTCTCAAACAACTCACCCCCAAAAGGGAACTCCTCGCAGATCTCCATCTCTGGAGCGGCACCACCATGCCCCCAGTGCCCATGTGAGGAAGGGACATCCACATCCCCCACCCCCCCACACTCCACATCTCCTGTCCCCTCTGCCTCTTTGCCTGCAGGTTTGAGGTCATCTCCCATGGGTGGCCTCGAGCCCCCCTCTCCCACACTGGATCATCCTGAGCATACGCCAACAGGGCCTGAGAGCCCTGGTCCCCAACCACCTGTCCCATCTGACTGCCACGGTCCTTGGCTCAACATTGCTCTCCAAACCCACGGGCTCATTTCTCCCTTATTTTAAAACTACCCTAGCCCTGGATGCATTAGCCACGTGCCCACAAGGTCTGGGCTTGGCGTGCCCATTATCACACGGGGCCCGGACAGGCAGGTGGCGCCCCCGTGTAAAGCACTGCCTTTCAAAACGCCTACCGACTGTCACCCCCTCACCCCCTTGCATGGCTCCTTCTGTTTGAAGGACACTCCAGACCTGCCCCCCACCCAGTGGCTCTGGCCTCTCCCTCTCTCCCCATGACAACCCCTCCGTGAGTGTGCGCTGCTCCACACAGGACTCACTGCTTCCCTTTCCAGTTGCTATTTCACACCCCCCTGCTAGCTTTGCAGCCTCAGCCCAAGGCCCCATTAAGGCTCCTCCACCTGTCAAGCAGCTCAGCGCCTGCAAGACTCCAGAGGCCCACACGCATCAAGGCCCCTCCGGCAGCCCCTCCAAGCCTGTCCCTTCAGCCAGCACACCCGCATCGGCAGCTCATCTCCAGGGTGCTCATGGGCAGGCCAGGGTATCAGACTCTGCGCCTTCAGGGAAGCATCTTGCCCCCCCCGTGGAAGACACACAGTAGGTGCTCAGTACATATTCCAGCAAAGAGTTTCCAGGCCCCAGAACTCCTTTGGAGTTTGGGCCTGTCCACTTGCCAACTCGTGGGACTGGAGCTGGACATGCTCAGACCCCGCGTCTGTAAAAGGGGGACAATCACAAACCCACCCAGCAGGCTGGTCAGGAGGGTCCCGCGGAGAAGTCAGTGTGGGCTTTGCAGCCCCCAGAGCCCTCCAGAAACGGTGGCTTATGACTGGGGTGGTGACAGGAAAACCGATGGCTAACCCGCTGTGGTCACCTGGTCTGCGCCCGCTGCCCCCTGAGCTGGGCTCGCTCTCCCCGGATGTGAGCGCCGCCACCGGGTCCAGGGTCACCAGAGACGCAAGAGTGACAAGCCTGTTTATTTAACATTTAGGAAGCCAACGCACTTTCCTCTACTTTGCAACACCGAAGCCAATATTTGCGTCTTTGGGATTCTATTTGTATGGTAATGTAAAAATAGGGTTTGGACTCTCAGCCAGCCTTTCTCCTGAAACTCTGAAAGCACATTAATTTTCTAGACGGTAAAATAATGTCGTAATTAAATATTACCATTTCTCTTAAAATAAAATCTGGTGACTCCTAACAAAATGGGTTTTTTCGAAACATGATGTCGGTTTTCCCACAAAATTGCACTCTGGGGAAATTCCTTATTTTGAATGTATGAGAAAGACCACGAACTTAATCTCAACACAATGTAGAAAAAATTGATTTGTTAAATTACGATAATTTTTTTGCATTTAGAATCTCCACGTTTCCTGGAGTGGCCGACCCAAAGCCCCCCACCCCCGCCTCGTGTCTTTGGGGAAAGGCCCGAGGAGCCAGACGTTTGTTTCATTGTTTATGAAGCTTCCCAGATGCCTTTCTTGTGGTTCCAATTGGAATTTTTGTTCTGTGTTGCAAATGTCTTTCAAAGGAGGCAAGGCTAGATGACCCGGTTCCCCTCGCCCTCGAGTCTCCAAAGAGGTTCTCTGTGGGAGTGGACGCGAAGCACTCCCACGTGGAGGAGAGCGTGGGCCCCAGAGCCCGCCTTGCGTGCGTTGCCTCTTCCCCCAAGTCGGGGTGGACGGGAGGGAGCCCGGTGGCCCTGGACTGCAGGCGGAGGCCGGACGAGGTGGTGCCGGGTTTCACCCGGGCGCCCAACCGCCCCAACCAAAGCTCAAGAGGGCCCCCTTGTGGAGACTCCCAAGAACAGCCCCATAAGTGGTACGTGTCCCCAACGCTGTTCCCGTGAGCCCCGACGCCTCCCCGCCTTTCTCAGACCAAAAGGCACTCAACGGCGACCACCAGCCTCCATTCCTCTCTCCTCAAAACTCCAACATCTCTTCGAGGCGAAAAGGTTCTTGGGCCTTCCGAGGAAGACCTGGTGGGGAGCGCGGTCCCGAGGCCCCGTGAAGAGTTAAGCTCTTCAATGTGCCTCCCCAAGCTCTTTTCCCGGGAGCTATCATCACTGCCACACAAGCTCTCCTTTCTTATTGAACGTGTCAAAACCTTGCGATTATCTTGCCAAATTCCTGTTCTATAGAACAATGAAACCTTCAGTGTTCTGCCAAGAGAGAGAATAGGACTCGGCCCGATGGGAGAGCGCTAGACACATGTTCTGTCTAGCTAATACTGACTTGTAGTAACGACCACCCCCCCTCCCTCAGGGAAACCGGGCGCATCTCTGTCCAGGCCCAACGCCCCTCGCCCCACTCCTCAAAGCACAGGGTGGAACGTCGCTATCAGTGGAGACCGTTGGCCAAGTCTGGTAAAGACGATAGAGGTCTAAGGGCCTGCGTGCAGATCTGGGAACTTAGGCGCTGAAATCGAGCTAACGAGGCCTCGTCTCCAAGGCACCAGAACATCTGGCTGGAAAGGGAAAATCTCCCATCAATCACCCGGATGCCTCAGCTGCTCGAAAACAGCTGGCCTTCGCCTGGAATTTCCCAGCGTTCCTCTGGGTTGAAGCCCCCGCCAGAGTGAGGCGAACTTAGCATTATCATGGGGCCCAGGGAGAGTTTTGATGGAACGGATTTGTGCTGGAACATTCCTAAACAAACAAACAAAAAAACTGGCCGAAGAGCCAGGCTGAGCGGGCCAGACCGACTCCCCAAGCCCCCCACTCCTTTCTCACTCGGTGAGCCAGACTCCTCTCCCTCGGCAGGGAACGCTCACCACAGGTGTGGGGAGACGTCCACGCGGCCAGCTACTCCCCTTGATAAAAGCTTTTCTGTTTCAGAAACACAAACGTAAAAGCATCGCCTTCACTGTGTGGTACCCAGTAAGGCCCACCTTTGCCACCGACTCTGTGGTCATGGAGAATGGGAGGAGTCGTGACAAACCAAACTAGTCCCTTGGCTAGCCGCCCGCCACGCCGAGGGTGGCACCTGCTGCCTCTCCCCAGCTCGGAACCTGCTTTCCCAGGCAGCCAGGCCCCCAGAATTCCCCGGGGCATCTTTCAACCCTCCAGCCCACCAGGCAAAGGGGGATAAGTTTCAAGGTTCTGGGCCACTCGGGGATTGGGGTGTGGACTGCACTTTTTCTAGACCACATGATGGGTGAGTTCCCCAAGAATGTGAAGCCTGTTCCCCACCCTTGGCCTTGAAGGCAAAGACCGGCCAGAGGAGGGATGCGTGAGGAATGGGAAGCACGGCTGTCTCAGCCCAGGGGAAGCTCGGGCTCTTTAGAATGCAAAGTTTGTCTTCAGAGTCCTGTGCTTTGCTGGGGCTGCCATGGCATGCCAATCTGTCACCTTCTCGGGGGACTTTAAATGCAGAGTCTGCGTGCCTTTTGTGCCATGGCTGCCGTATCAACAGCCGCTTTGTGAGGCCCGCCGGCCCGGCCGCCAGTGCGGACATGGCACGGTCGCACGCCAAGTGTCCCCATGGGTAAGCGGCGCCACTTCTAATCACAGAGGTTACTTTGGGGGGTGGGGCTTTTTACTTAAAATGTGCACAAGGTTCCAAGTCCAAACATTCTAGGTGAATTACCTCAAGGTGAGGATTTGGAAATAAACCAGAGGGTTTCAGATTTTTTTTTTTTTTTGAAGCAAGAGAACACTTTTTTTTCTTTCCCAAAGTAGATCTTAATTAGGATTCTGGTACATAAACCAAAGCAAAGGGTTTGCTTGGGTCAGAGTTGGGGGAGAGAAACCAGAGCCCTCCTCACTGGGTCTGCCCTTGTCTCCCGAAAAAAACTGCCAGTGGTCTCCGGAAGCAGCCTGAAACGTTGTGACATGGCACGCTGTGACACGCAGTCTTCTCTTGAGCCAGCGCTGCGCCGTTCAGTAAGGCGGCCCTGCCAAAGTGTAGCCCGCTCTACGCCGAACTGGGCTGTGCCTATAAACCCACACCCAATTTTGAAGACTTGTATGGAAGAAGCACATAAAGTATCTCATTAATAGCCTTCACATTTATTACCTGTTGAACTATCATCATTCGGGCTGGTTCACATATTAAAATTAATTTCACCCATTCCTTTTTAGCTTTTGTAAAAGGTGGCTACTGGAAAACCTAAAATCACGCAGGAGGCTTGCATGTGTGGCTCACGTCGTCTCTCTTGCCCGGTGTAGGCCTTCTCTGTGGGTGTGACACCCCTCCAGGCTTCTGGCTTGAACAGAGACTTTAAAGCAAGCCCCCGCATCAGGCTCCTGTTCCAGACCCGGCCTGTACTCAAAGCTCTTGGCAGAATTTGAGGCTCGCACTTCAACGTCCCTTCATCTACTTTTCTTTCCTCTCCAGCCACCTGGGCCCCAGGCAGTGAGACACGCCCTTGCTGATCCCCCCTTTCACCCTCAGCCAGATTCTTAGTGATTTCAGCAGCTGTAAGCCTTCTCTTCTCCTTCCACTCCAAGCCACACTCACAGTGGACATCAGCAGCCAACTTCCTGAGGGGTGGGAGGAGGGAGTCAACAGGGGGTCATGGGCATTGGCCTTGTAAAGCACAAGTCACTCAGCCACTCATTCAGTCATTCAACTAAAAGTAAGAATTAAAACCAGCATGTCACTATTGGAGGTATTGTTCTAAGTGTTGCCCCTGTCTTTACACAACACATATTTACTGATCATCCCTCAGGTGCATGCTAGGTACTGGAGAATCATCAGGACCTGTCCTCACGGAGCTGGAAAATTGGTGGGGTGGGGGCCAGTGAGAGAGCAAGGAAAGAAGAAAGGGAGGGAGATAGGCAGGGAGGAGGGAAGAAAGGAAAGGAGGAAGGAAAGTTGAAGAGCCCAGAGTGACACCTCAGTAGCAATAAGCACACCCAGCATTCAGATCTTGGTTTCTAAACACCATTTTTCAATCAAAAGAACCAGGACTCCTTGGAGAAATGGCTTATTCCAGAGTTGGGGCAGGGAAAGTTTAAAATGAGCCTGGAAGATGGTCTGGCACCGGAAAATGAGGAAGTGTTAAAAAAAAAAAGATAAGAACATGTGTGCAGAACACACAAGCTAAACTGGGGACAATCTGAGCCACAAAATAAATAATGATGGCAACAGACTGTAACCTGTAAGGTAAAATAAGTATCTGTGAGTTCACAGTAGTACAAATACCAATCAACTAAAGAGAGGAATGAGACATGAGGCAGTGCTTCCTTGCGGCACAATTCCAACTAATACATTCAGAAAGGACGATGGGACTAGAGAACGGCCTTTTGGAAGACACCGCAGTGACAGTCTCTGTAGGCAAGAATCACCAGTGGTCCTCAGGAGATGCTAAACTTGGAGGCGGGAAGCATAACAAAAAACAAGATATCTGCATTATTTCTAAGCATATCCTCGTAAGATAACGATAACTTATAAAGACAAAAGTGGCAAGTAGACAGTGGAGAGACCTAGCTGACAACTCCTTAAGCAAGTGGTCAAAATCAGCATCCCCAGCATGGGAACGAAATGCCATTGTGGGCTTCCTGAGATGACGCCTTATAAGAACGCACAATAGCCCTTCGGTGTTTGTGGGTGAAAGAATGAATGGACAAAGATTGGCGGGGGGACCTGGGCACGGATGGCCCCGGGTTGGATTGTATCCCCGATAAGATGTGTTCAAACCCTAGCGTCTGGTCCCTGTGCATGTGACTGTATTTGGAAATAGGGTCTCTAGCGATGTAGTCAAACTTAAAGGACATGTTGGATTTGGGTGTCTCCTGCCTTTGTAAGAGGAAGGGGAAGGCAACTTGGAAGCAGCGGTGTGGGCACACAGAGAGGGAAGAGGACCGTGTTCTGAAGAAGGCAGAGATTGGGGTGATGCAGCCACAAGCCAAGGGATGCCTGGGGTCACCAGAAGCCACCAGAGGCAGGAAGGGTCCTCCCATGGGGCCTGGGGAGGAAACGTGGCTGTGGTTTCAGACGTCCGGTCTCTAGACTGTGAGAGAACACAGCTCTGCTGCCTCAAGCCACCCAGTGCGGGTGCTTTGTTAGGACGACCCCAGGACAGGCAGCCTTGAGGCGGAGTGATAAGTTAACCTCCGGCCAGTCCCTCTGACTTCAAGCACACCCCTCAGGTCATCCACCATGCCCACCAAGTCACGCCTATATCTCCGTACTAAATACTATTTCCTGAGAGTGTTTCTTAACACTTCAAAATCAAGTTCAGATCAACCCACTTTTCCTTCAATGTGTAGAGCTTATTTATTTATTTTTAATGATATTTTATTGATTATGCTATTACAGTTGTCCTGATTTTTCCCCCTTTGCCCCCCTCCACCTAGCACACCCCACTCCCTCAGGCCATCCCCACACCACTGTTCGTGTCCATGGGTCATGTGTATAATTTCTTTGGCTCCTCCATTTCCTGTGCTGTACTTTACATCCCTGTGGCTATTCTGTAGCTACCTGTTTGTACGTCTTAATCCCCTCACCTCTTCACCCACTCTCCCACTTCCCCCGCCCACCTGTCAACCATCAAAATGCTCTCTGTATCCATGAGTCTGTCTCTGTTGTGCTTGTTTGCTTAGTTTGTTTTTTAGATTCAGTCATCAATAGATTTGTATTTTTTGCCATTTTATTGTTCATAGTTTTGATCTTCTTTTTCTTAAATAAGTCCCTTTAACATTTCATATAATAATGGTTTGGTGATGATGAATTCCTTTGTTTTTTTCTTGTCTGGGAAGCTCTTTATCTGCCCTTTGATTCTAAATGATAGCTTTGCTGGGTAGAGGATTGTTGTAAGTCCTTGCTTTTCATGTCTTTGAATATTTCTTGCCTATCCCTTCTTGCCTGAAAAGTTTCTTTTGAGAAATCAGCTGACAGTCTTATGGGAACTCCTTTGTAGGCAACTAACAGCTTTTCTCTTGCTGCTTTTAAGATTCTCTCTTTATCTTTAACCTTTGGCATTTTAATTATGATGTGTCTTGATGTGGTCCTCTTTGGATTCATCTTGTTTGGGACTCTCTGTGCTTCCTGCACTTGTATGTCTATTTCCTTCACCAAATTAGGGAAGTTTTCTTTCACTATTTTTTCAAGTAGACTTCTAATTTCTTGCTCTTTCTCTTCCCCTTCTGGCACCCCTCTGATGTGAATGTTGGACGTCTTGAACTTGTCCCAGGGTTTGCTTATACCAGACCAACTCCCTCCTAAAACTAAGTCTTGGCCTTGGCCATTGGGCAGACACAGTGCACGTCTGCTCCGGTGAGTGGCTGCCTTTCACACCCTCTGAAATCAGTGCTTCACTGTGGGAATAAGCACATTGGCGGCTGCACCTGGCAAGCCCTGGCACACCTCCTGGAGCCTCGGAACATGCCCGTCAGGGGAGGAAAAGGGTGCCTGGCTCCTGCTTTCTGCCATTTGTGAAGACCTGCTATGTCTCCATCTGCTCTGGGCCCAGACCCCATGCCGCCTCTCCACTCCCTTCCCTGCTGGAGGCAGACCCCCTCTTTTCATGGATTGTGGACCCAAGTGTGAGGCCACTCTAAGCCTCCAGGTCTCCTTTGGGACATGAGAACAACCACAGCCACCGACAGGAGTGCTGTGAAGAGTAGCTGAGAAAAGGGCACCTTTGGGTTTTTCCCACGTCTGTGACACACCAGGCGAGCAGAGCTGTGGACGCCAGGGCTGGAGACGAGAGAGGAAGGGACAGTGACTCTTAATGAGTTGGGAATGTCTTTTGGAGGGGACGAAAACATTCTAGAACGAGACAGAGTTGATGGTCACACAGCCTGGAATGTTCTAAATGCTGCTGAGTTTTTCTTGTACCCTTTAAAATGGTTAGAAGGGTAGATATTACGTTACATGTATTTTACCAACTGGGGGAGAAGGACAGTAGCCAAGGTCCTCCACCCCTCTGAACCTCGGTCTCCTCGTCTGCAAAACGGGGATGTCAACCAAATCATGCATGGTCGTGCACGTGGCAGTCGTGGGTCCCTAGGGCGTGGGGCAAGCACCGTCACGGCACTGACAGGGACGGGACGGTGGGGCGACCCCACCCTAACGCAGGCCAAGTGGCCGATCTGAGATGATCTCAGCCAAGTGCCCCACTCGGTGGAGACCGAGCAAGTCCACCTCCCCGGAGGTCCCAGGCAGGTTCCACGCCGGAAGCCTGTTCCCGGAACCCTGAGTCACCATGAGACACCAGGCTGGAGCAGATCGTATTTCAGACCCCAGCAGCCCGGTCTGAGCACTTGGGCACTCTGGATTTAATTCTGCAGGTAATTTGAACGATGCTACCTAATTTCAAATGTCCCTGCTTGTATGAGTGCAAAAGCAGCATAATTTTTAATTAGTGGGTAAACAGTAAATAATGGATGGCGGTAAGTGGACGCCACCGTTAATTAAAAATCCATGGTTGATAAAAATCAATTTGGCCCACGCATTTAAGTCAGTCTACCAGGTCCCTGCGAAAAGTTGCTCAGCCCGGCCCCCCGCACCATCTGCTTCTGGCGGCTGTTTCTTTAGTTAAGACTTTTCTAGGGGGGAAAAAAAAGGGAATGACAGAGAAGACAAGAAAATAAAAAGACTTCCTCAAAAGCTGCGGCTGAGAGAATGTCACATGTTCTTCCAGAGTCGGTGAACTCGATGCCTGTGGCCTGGAAGCGGACAGCGTCCCGCACGGCGGCGGCGGGACACTGTCTCGCTGGGTGTTCTATTTTGCATGTGCGTGTTCGGCACGCAGTGGGGTACGGCTGTATCACGCCATCTCCCGACGACGTAATGAAACCCTAATTTCTTGCAGTGAAGCAAGACGAACTCTTAGCTCTGGCAGCACACCGCCTGAGGATTCAGGACTGTGCCTTCTGAGAGAGTACAGGGGCACAGAGACACATTTTCTCCAGACACCGAGCCCTGCGGGGCCCATGCTGATGGCATTTCGGGGCTCGTTCAGGACGCTGCTCGGAGACACAAGCTTGGAGCGCGTGACTCCCACCCCCGCGGCGCCTTGGCTTCCCTTTGCCTGCACCCATTCTCCCAGTCGGCACTCTGGGACAGGCTTCAGGGACACAGGTGATGCTGACACCAACCTGCAGGGTCGAGGGCAGGGACCCAGGTCCCAGATGGGAAGGTGTGAGTTGTCGACACTGCCGAGTGTGCATCTGGCTCGAGGCCCCCAGCAGGGTCCCATCGCCAATGCCCCCCCCCATCATGTCGGGGATCCTGTCCCTGCAAAATTCATGTGCCTGAGCTCCTCCGGCACCACCTCAGTTTCCTCTCATCCCAGACTCCCCTAACATGGACCCCCTCGGCAGAGGGGCCCTGTAAGCTCTCCGGGAGCCTCGGTGCCCACGTGGGGACACCACAGCCTGGGTTCAGCGGCTGTTTTCATTTCTCCCACTTGGCTGATTAAAGCCAATAAATTCATTGTAGGGTAAACCAGGGACCCAGGCTGCACTGTGTCCCAGCCCTCGGCTCCCTCCTTCCCTCCGTGACTGCCTATGGAGTGCCCTACATCCCCCCGGGTCTAGAAAACAGACCCTTCCCCTTGCCCCTCATGCAAGATGAGCAATGGCTAAGATGCCAGGCCAGAGCGTGACAGCCTGGACTTGAAGTCCAGCTTTGTCACATCTGGGCGACCCGTGACCCGTGCCAGCTAAGCCCGTGTCGCCGAGGAAGAAGCTACCATAGACACCCATGTCCGAGGGTGGTTGCAAAGGTCAGATCAGGTATAAAACTGCACAGACTCAATTCTCGGTTCATGGGGACCACACCTGTCATCGCCCCTACCATCCCCATGGCTTTGGCTGTGTCAGCTGATGACTGGGGACCCCAAGAGTCTCTGGATGAGACCCCTGGCCTCCGGGGAAGTGAGAAATCCAGTCTGCCTCACTTTCCTGAGAGGCTGCTGGGGCCCATGTCCCCAGCCTCCTCCGGCGCTGCTGCCTTTCCAGGACCCGATGGGCAGATGTGAGCATGCATTGGGAAGGGGACAGGTCATTCAGGCTTCTCCACGCAGCGCCCCAGCCTTCCTGGGGACGGAAGCCCCTGATCTCCTTTGGCCATAGGCTCAGTGGGAAGAGGGCCTGGAAAGTCCTGGCAGGAGGCCGGGCTGGGGTGGAGGCCTGGTGCCCATGAGCACGGCCCGCTGCTATCACATTTGGATGCTGCTGGCCTCCAGGCTCCCACGAAATGCCGCCATCGGAGCTGGGTCAGGGGCAGGCCACTAGAGCAGAGGTGACGGTTTTCGGCGGGATCACTGCTCTCGAGCAGCAGAAGGCCCTGGTGCTCTTGCCCTGAGCAGCGGAGCGGAGAGGGAGTACTCCCGCGCCGGGCCTGGCTCATCTCCACGGATGAGCACATCAGCTCACTCACAAGGGGCCGCCTGGCCGCTGTTCACACCCTTGCTCCCCGAGGCCCAGGCTCTTCCCCGGCCCACTGTGGGCCTCCTACATCAGCCCCAGTGCCCACCGCACACTTCCCGAGCACCTACTGTGTGCCTGGCGCTGGCCTGGGTCCCAGGAGGTGGAGAGAAACCACAAAGGGGCCTGGCTCCAAGGAAGAGCCATAATCTGGACTCCTTGGGCAAGGGGGTGACAGCCCTGCTGCCCCCTGGGGTCGAGAGTGCCTCTATCCGTGGGTGCAGGGCCCCTGGGCTCCCACTGGTGGTGCTCGGCCCCAGCAGCCAGTCGGAGCAGGGCCAGGCTACCAGAGGGCTGGCTCGGCACCATAACTTCTGGAAGCTGGGACAGTCTCCCTACAGGAGGCTTGGATGCCATGGTGGTCACATCAGGAAATCCAGGAGATGAGTCCCGAGGCTCATTCTAGGCACCCCAATTTTTATCACCCTATCATTGCCTGGGGACTGGGGTGGCCTGAGGGGTAGTTGGGTGCCAGGGTGGGGGGCAGGGCCAAGGTGGAGGCTGGGGCAGGTGGAGCACCTGGAAAACGCTGGGATGGCTATGCTACCCCTGGTCTGTCTGCTTTGCAGCCCGCACTGTGGAGGTGGCCAGGACAGCAGGCCGTGGCCACCTGCGCTGGGTGCCTCCTTGCCAGCAGCCTCTGACCAACAGAGCGCTCGTGACTGCGTTGCTGCCCCCACGCCTCGAGGGACCCTGGATCTCCACTGGGTAAGGCCCTAGGGACACTTTGACCTCGGGCCCCTGGGCTGGGAGTCTGCTCCCTGAGCCTCAGCATCCACCTCTGTGAGACAGGCACGGTGCATCCAACTGCCCGAGGGGCCCGCTGCTGGCCCCCACCACAGAGCGCATCTGGAAGGCAGGCACTGCATGGGGCGCATGCTGCCCCCCCTGCCACAAGCGGCAACTGCACAAAGTCCACCTATTCCACACATTGAGCACCTACTACGCCCATACTCACTGAGTGCCTAGTATGAAGGAGCACCGTGGGGACAAGCCCTAAACACGTGAGCACAGAAATGAGTAATGCAGACTCGAGGTGGTACTGAGCTCTAAAATGAAGGAAATAAAACCAAGGATGTGATCGTGGGTGACTGGGAGGGTTTCTGTGAGCATGGTCAGGGAAGGCTTCTCGGAGGTGGTGGCATTCAGCTGAAGGGTGAAAGAAGAGCGGTAGGGAAGAGTCAGGCAGCCGGAACAGCTGGTGCAAAGGTCCTGCAGCAGGACGTGGTGGACTAGAGAGTACCCTGGCTTCCCGCTGGCCTATTCCCTTTCCAACCTCACAGGCTTGCCTGGCTGCTCAGGCACTGCTGCCGCTCGGGGGCAGGGGGCTCTGGGCTCTGCCCTCACTGGTGGGACGCACTCTCTACAGCAATCAGCTGAGTCCCCCCTCTTGGGGTAGCGATGGGGAGAAGGGGACGGTGGCCTCCTTCACGCCTCGCACAGCGCTTCCCTCTCTGTCACCCCCTCCCAGCCAGCCCCATTCTGGGATCAGGCACTGGGCGGACTCTCCATCTCCTCCCTGCACCTTCTGAGGTCAGGGCGAAAACAGATGCCAAACATCTGCTATGGCCCCAAGGGGAGGGAGGGGACGAGAGCTTCGCACAGCCTCTTTGGATGCGGTCCCAGGCTCTCACCCAAAGGCACCGCTGGCCGAGGTCACTCTCAGACAGAACTGGGGCTCGGGAAGGGTGAGGTCCAGCTGCAGGCTGCTCCTGCCCTGGGACAGCAGCATTCCGGGAACAGTGCTTCTAGAAACTTCTAGAACCTTCTTCCTAGAAAGTTCCCCTGAGTGCTTTCCAGACAGGCTTTGCTGCTTCCTGGAGTAGTGCAGAGAAGGATCCAGAGTCTGGGGACCACTGAGTGTCCAGTGTGACCTGCTGGGACCCCTCAGGCACACCGTGCCCTCGCCGGCCTGGTCTGAGACACGGGTGAGACTGGACCGAGGCCACTGGGCGTGTGAGCCGCCCTCGCTGTGCTTAACGGCCACCTGTGCTGGTGTTGCCTCCCGACGTTTCTTTAAATCAGCTTGCTTTTGTTCACTTAAATATATTCATTTATTCTTACAGCTTTATTGAGGTATAATTGGCATACAGTAAACAGCACATTTACAGTGTACTCTAATTATTTTTAAAGGGAGCGTAATATCTCCCTGGATATGGAGAGCAGAGCCACTTGCTGTGAATGGGAGGTAATGTAAAAAGAAAGTCAGTGGAAGCAAAACAACATAATTAAATGCTCACTAGACTCGTCGCCTGCCCGAGGCCCCGAGTCCGCTCTCCGTGGGAGGAAGGGAGGTTGGCGCCAGAGACACATGAACACCAACAGAGATTTTCTCCTTTGCACAAGCGGAGACGTGGAAAGACAAAATCACGGACCGTTTGCGTGCTGGGTGTGCACCGGCAGCCCGGGCGCGACAAATACAGAGAAAATAACAGTAGAGGCGGCACCAGTCAGAGGAACGCTGTTGAAGGGACACCTGCCTGCTCTTTCCTCCCCAGACTCACCCACCACACACCCTCCCGGGCCAGTGGTGGGAGAGTCCTGGGGCATCCCTGCCCCAGCCCAGGTGTGATGTGGGTCTCGCAGCCACTCAGCGTTTCTTAGTGCCCCAGCCCACCCTGTGCTCATGAGTTCACCACCAGCAGAACAGGGCCCAGGGCGCGGGTCCAGCCCACGCCTGTTCTTGTCAATAAAGTTTTATCTGCACACAGCCATGGCCACATTCACAGAGGCCTCTGGCTGCTTTAGCTCTGCAGCCACAACCTTGAGTCGGTGTGACAGAGACCAGCTGGCCCACAAAAGCAAAAATAGTTATGAGCTGACCCTTTCCACACTTGGCTGACCTCCGGCTCCGATCCACAAGCCTATCACAGGTGTGGGTGACACTTGGTCAAGCCAGTCTGCCTTGCAAGAGGGAGACGGGACATGAGCACCTATCGCCCATGCCCATAAGCAGTCCCTTGGCCAGGACCCAGGGAGGTGCCACCTCCAGAGCTCTTAGGAGCCCCCGAGTGGCACCAGGGAGCACGTCTAGTGCCCCTCCAAGCCACCACTGCATTGGGTGTGTCCTGAGACCTTGCCTGTGGCTCTGACATCCCTGCCCCCCCCCCAGAGGAAGGAGCAGGACCATTACCCAGGCTCACACTCCTGGTGAGGGTCAGAAGTAGGAATGGACCCAGGTCCTCCAGCTGCAAAGCCCGTGCACTTCCAGGGCACCCATGGGACCCACAGGGATCCATGAGGGAGGGGATCAGTGAGAAAAGGCAACTAGGATTGAGCAGGGGGGGCACTCAAGGCCTTGTGGGGGACAGAAGCCACAAAGCATTGAGCGGAAGACCCCCAGCTCCCAGAGTAGGGCTTACTAAGACCACTCAGGGAAACTGAGGCTGCAGGAGCCCAGGCCTGAGCTGAGGTCTGCAACAGAGGTGGAGGGGCGGGAGCCCGTCCAGAGGGAGAGGGGCTCCCTGCAGGTTCTCACTGCTGTCCTACCCTGTCTCACCCCCTCGACAGCTGTGAGGTGCGCCCGGGGCCCGAGTTCCTCACCAGATCCTACACCTTCTTCCCCGGCCGCCTCTTCCGAGCCTACCAGTTCTACTACAGGGACCCCCTCTGCCGGGAGCCTGCCCACTCGCTGGTCATCAAGGGCAAGGTCCGCTTGCGCCGGGCCTCCTGGGTCACCCGGGGCGCCACCGAGGCTGACTATCACCTGCACAAGGCGGGCATTGTCTTCCACAGCCGCCACGCCCTGATCGACATCACTGGGCACCTGAACCAGACCCAGGCAGGCCGGGACTGTGCCCAGCAGCTACCCCCGGCTCGGACCTGGGTGCCCGGAGCTCTTTATGAGCTACTGAGCCCCCGGGCCGAGAGGAACTGCATGGCCGCCCTGGGCTTCACTATGCACGAGCTCAGCCTGGTCCGAGTGCAGCGCCACCTGCAGCCACAGCTCCGGACCGGGCCCCGGCTGGTGGAGGAGCTGTACCTGGGGGACATCCACACCGACCAGGCAGAGAGGCGGCACTATCGGCCCACCGGCTACCAGCGCCCACTGCAGAGCGCCCTGGTGAGTGTGGGGCCCCAGGAGGGTGAGCTTGAGCCCCACCCAGCAGGCACCACCTGATACACTCCCTGCCCGGGGCCTTCTCTGCTTCCCCACCCTGGTCTGCTGGCCACAGGACATTTGCACATGCTGTTTCCGCTGCTTGAGCCGTCTTTTCTGGGGTCTTCACATGACCCCAGACAGCTGGCTTTTTTCCAGAAGGAGACACTCTTCAGCCTTCCCACATCTGACCCTCCTGACACCTCCTCAAGGGCCTTTAGGGGCCCCTTTCTGCCCCTGCTGGGCATGTGGACCTGGGCAGGCTCTTCCTCCCTCAGCAGCCCTGGGCTGTGTTGTTTCCTTGTTGAATGCCTCCAGGCTGAGACACTTCACTGGGGCAAAATCCTGTCCCTCCATGTGTCCCCAAACCCAGCCCAGGGTCTGGCACACAGCCGGGGCCAATAAATGTTGGTGACTGAACCGAGGAGACGGCAGCCTTCCTCCAGGGCCCTGCTGGACGGCCACAGAGCACTCAGCAGGCCCCCCAACAAAGCTCCAGGTGGGGCACACCCCTGGGGGCTGGCCCGGCCCCAGAGGCACTGAGCGCTCCTTCCTGCTGGCAGCGTGGAGAGCAGCGAGGCTCAGACTCCGGCGTTCTCAGCGCGCCTCACCGGGATGTCCTCCTGCGATGCAGAGCCAGGTTCCACGGGTCTGTGCTGGGGCCTGGGATTGTGCATTCCTAACGGGCTCCCCGGTAGGCCATGGACCACCCTCTGGGCCGGAGGCTACAGTATAAAGGGAGCTACCCTCTCTTTGAAAGGCACCCCGGGGACTCCAAAGCGACTATCGCATAAGCCGATTAATCTAGATTTTAAATTAAGCCATCACAAACTTTCTGTCCTGACTCAAGGCAGAAAGAAACTGAATTTCATTTGTATTGTGGGCCTCCCACACGGAGCAGAGAGCCGGGCCAGTGTGGGCGGGGCCTCGTGGTTGGTGTGGGTGGAGCCTCGTGGTGAGTGTGGGCGGAGCCTCGTAAAGGCTCCTGTGCGTCTGGCGAAGACCAAGGACCCCCTCCACTGCAACATGTTTGTGAAAGCATAAAATACAATACAAGTCATTTAAATAGAAGCCTCTGCTGTTCAAGAGGTGCCCGCATCTCAAAGCATCAGCTTGTGACAAAACAATACCAGGCACGCAAGTTCTCCATTTTCCCTTAATCTCAAAGCAGCGATGAGTGTAAACAAAGTTCCCAGTATCTGCAAGACTGTTCAAAGGAGGTAGGCCACGAAGCCAGGGGTTCTGGAAGCTTCCAGAGTCTGTCAACTGCGTTCACAGCGAGAAGAAACCTTAACTTTTATTAGAGGTTAGTCAACACCAAGGCAAGACTCGGGCTCCAGGTTATGAATGTCTGTGCTTGGCACCCAAGGGGAGGCCTCTGAAAGGGAGAATGGATGGGTGGAGGGACAGGTGAGTTCAGGCATCCCTGCCAGGTGCTCTTGGAGCACTAAGGCAACTGTCCCATCATTCAGTGCGTATTGAGGGCCTACTATGTACTAGACACTGCAGGAACTAAACCAGATGGGGCAGCTTCTCACCCCTGGGAGCAGCCACTTGTCAGAGTACCCCACGGAGGGGGACTGCGGACGAGTCCACCCCTCTCCTCCCGCGGTAGGATCTGGGGAGCAGAGAAGAAGCAGTAGACATTCTCAGAATCAGAAAACCAGCCTGCGGTCTTTTCAAGAGCTCAAAAGTATCCCCTCTGTGGCAGCCGGTGCTCCAGCCTGGGCTGATGTCACTCCTCCTTAGGGGCAGGGACTGGTGTGGTGGCGATGACCGGAGCCCACCCCCTCTTTAGCATGGACCAGCTGGCACAGAGGATGCCACCTTCATGTCTCCCCAGGCTGGGCTCCGGGCAGTGGACTCCTGCCCTTTGGCCACCTGACCAGCAAGGTCGCCAGTGCAACCTGCCATGTGACAGTGAAGCAGGACACACAGGGACGTGTGCACAGATGAACGGTGCCAGATGCGCAGACATTAAATTAAATATCCCCTCTCTGGAAAGAAAATGGAAGATAATTTCAGAGAAGGAAACGCTGCACATAAACCCTCGAGTAACAGATCCGGCGGTACCTTATGCTCGGCAGGGCCCCAGCCTTGCCCACGGCCCGAACCACACAGTAAACATGAACGTTTTCAGAAGTTAATTTAAAACCAATTTGATCCCCAAATTCATTGCCTGGATATAGAATCCTAATCAATCAGCCAGCACTCAACCAAAATCATCTAAGCCTGGTGTCACCTCTGGGGGTTAATTAGAAACTGTATGTGCTGTTGGAGAAACAGCTTTATGTAACAGGCTTACACCGGGAAGAGCCTGGCTCCCGCACAGACGTGCATTCTGCTGGCAGAGGCCTTGTTCATTAACACGTGCGACTCCAGGCCTCTGCAGAGGACGCCTGGAAGGTGTTTGATAGAGACGGGTCCCTTCTGTCCCCCCCTGCAAAAGCATCAGGGAAGGACGTGCGGTTTCTCCCCCTTCTGTCATCCCGGGAGCTGTGTAGGTTCTCCGTCGGTTTCTGCTCTCCAGAAAAACACATGCCCCCCAAATCACCCACCAGCATCCTCGGTGCTCTGCCTGCAGAAGATAGCTCTGTTCTTGGGGGAAGGGCAGCCTGGGATTACTCTGATGTAGTGCGTGATGTGGTGGCAACACACATCCATGTGACAACGGTCAGGGTGCGGGGCAAAACGCCTGCATCCGAGCAGGCCCTTACCCGCCCCCACTCCAAAGACCTTCCTCCCGCGGCCCACCCAGCCTGCTGGCTTCCTGCCCTCGCAAACCTCTCTGCCCCCATTACTAGCATTCCAAAGTGCACTCAAGTTCTCTGGGACAACGCCCCCTGAATGAAAACCAACACACCCCTCTACATTCTGGAAGTCAAGGCAAGTGTAGGTTCATCGTAGAAAGAAATGAGGAGCTGACTTGTCCAACGTGGCGGCCGGAAAAAGGACAAGAAAACACTCTCCCTCACCCAGGACACCCTTTCTGAACTCCCAAACACCCCTTGTTTGGCGTGAAAGCCACCGCGGAGCGATCTGTGGAAATCTTTTGTTTTTACGAGAAAAAAAATAGAAGTGGGATTTCTCAGCCAGGTCCCCAAGTAGCCCTTCCCCTTGCCCGCCCTGCAGACGTGGGTGTTTGCTGCTCCCCGTGCCCACCCAGCTTGGACAGGTGACTATGCCGAGGACAGTCCCCTTTCAGAGTGAGGCTCTGGACTAAACTCTGGGCAGCCACTCTCTGTCAAAAAAACAAACCCCAACAACCACCAGGAAGGTGTCTGCGTGGGGTTCCTTTTCGGCCTCTGTGGGGCTCTTTGACTCCCAGGTGCGGGCTGACCGCTCCCACACGGTTTGCTTCAGCACCTGGTTCCTGTGGACCTGTTTCCCTGTAACCCTAGCTCGTGAGACTCCGTAAGGCAGGGACAACTGTGAATGAGGCCAATGAGAGAGGAAACAAAGTCACAGCCCAGGCCAGGGAGCTCTGTGGCTATGCCTGACACCTCAGGGGCGGCCGGTCATCCCCATTGTAAATGACACCGCAGTGGACACCCTTGTGTCCCATCCCCTTAGCACAGGCCCTAAGTGACAGCGTTTCATGGGCATGAGCACTTTCGTCCCTGATGTCACATCCACTGTCCAAGGCAGGGGCAGGAGGGGTGCTCGCCTTCCGAGGTGAGGTTTCTGAAGACACACACCGCTGGTAGGGGCGTGAGGCTTTCTGCGTAGAAAGGCAATGGGTTCCGATAAGGCGGGGCTTCGGCCCATCTCTGCCACGTCTTAGGCTGGCCGCCTGGCCCGCTGGGTTTCGCTTTCACTGTCCTAACACGTCACAGTTGCAGGAGACATGCTGAGCACGGCTCCTGGCCCTTCGGAAGCACCTAAAGTTGTGCGGGGTAGAGTCCCCACGGGCACAACGTAAACCCGAACGGCCGAATTTCAGGACCAAGCAGGCTGGGTGTGGGAAAGGGCGGGCGGCTTCTGTCAAGTCTGCACATTTCTTGTTGCTTTGGTGTTCAGCAAATTTGTTCCTGCTGTGAACCAGGAGCAAAATTTGAACCAGGCCCTAGGGACAGAGCGGCTGCCGAGGGACAGCCCTGGCTTTCGGGAGCTTGCGATCTAAAGAAGGGGAGGGTGAAGGGAAGAGGAGGTGACAGGTCTCTGAGTGCTAGAAAGGACCCGAATGTGGCCAGGCGTGGGGTGGCCAGGAAAGGTCTCTCTAAGGCTGCTTTGGAGCCGAGGCCTAGAGGACAAAGTGGGAGCCAGCCAGGTTACGTTCTGGGGCAGGTCCAGGGGACAGGGACAGCAGCTTTGAAGGTCCAGAGGAAAGAGGAGCTCACTGAGGTCCGAGAAGAGCAAAGCAGCCATTGGGCCAGAGGCAGGGAGTGAAGAGAGTGACGGGGGAGCGCAGATAGGGTAGGTCACCCAAAAACCCCGCCCCTGACTTCTCCGCCTGGGACACCCACTGCCTTCTGTCTGTCTCCCCAGCACCACGCTCGGCCCTGCCCGGCCTGCAGCCTCCTCGCCCACTCCGATGAGCACCACCCGCCCGTGCTGCCCGCCCAGGCGGCACTGCCCCTGCACCTTGGAGGCCGCTGGGTCAGCCCTGGGTGCGAGGTGCGCCCCGCCGTCCTCTTCCTCACCCGGCTCTTCACCTTCCACGGACACAACCGTTCCTGGGAAGGGTACTACCACCACTTCTCAGACCCCGCCTGCCGGCAGCCCACCTTCACCGTCTACGCAGCCGGCCGCTACACCAGGGGCACACCGTCTACCAAGGTCCTCGGCGGCACTGAGCTGGTGTTCCAGGTCACAAAGGCTCGTGTGACCCCCATGGACCAGGCCACCACAGCCATGCTCAACTTCTCCGAGCCCCGCAGCTGTGGGGGCCCGGGGGTCTGGTCCTTGGGGACAGAGCGGGACGTCACAGCCACCAATGGGTGCCTGCCTCTGGGCCTCAGGCTCCCACACGTGGAGTATGAACTTTTCAGGGTGGAGCAGGACCCCCTCGGTCAAAGCCTGCTCTTCATCGGACAGAGGCCCACCGATGGGTCCAGTCCGGACACCCCTGAGAAGCGCCCCACGTCTTACCAAGCGCCCCTGGTGCTCTGCAGTGAGGTGGCTGGGGACTTCTCCCACCCCCCACAGCACAGGCCTCCGCTGCAGATGCCCCTCCTCCACAGTGGGGGGCACTGTCCTCCAGGGCCCCCCCCCCTCCTCCTGCTCCTAGTTCTCAGCTTGGCCTTCCTCCAATGGCTATGAAAGGGGGACACTGTCTGACCCGGGGGGGATTCCCACTTGGCACAGACTCCGCCACCTGTCTGTGAGGAGGTCCAGCACTTTCCCCATGCTGTGTCACAGACCACTAGTGGCCCTGCCACTGTCAGCTCAGCCTGTGTCCTAGTGGCTCAGCCCCTGATTTCAACAGCACCGGCGGCAGAGTGTGTGCCGCGGCCAGTCGCCAAGTTGTGCCCAACAGCCGGGGCACCAAGGCGACGTCAGTCAATCGCTTTGAGTTTTGAATGTTCGCTCCCGATTTTCGGGAGCGGCTCGAGAACCAGCGCCAGGGATTGGACTGCCGAGGCACCCCTTTCCTCCCTGCACCCCTGGGAACTTGTGCAATGGGGGTGAGGCTCCAGCATGGGGCTGCTGCCGCAGGTCTGCCCTGCGCCGGCGGTTGCTTAAAGATCATTAATTCGAATTGAGCAGCACACACTCGGACCGGAGCCGCGAATTAAAGATGCCGCTCGGGGCTTCCGGCGCTCGCTCTCTGGCAGAGGGCTCGTGTCTTCGGAGAAAACCCAGCTTCCTCGAGTTCAGCCTGCCAGCACCTGCGTGCACCTGCGTGCACCTGCGAGGCAGGCCTCGAGCTGAGCGCACCGCGTGTGCAGACGCTCCCTCCCTCCGAGCCTGCGAGCGTGGCCGCCCTGGCGCGCACCAAGTGACGCCGCACCGGGCTGGCTGGTGGGGGCAGGTCTTTGGGGGAAAGCGGGGTTTCCAGGCTTTGGGAAGTAATTAATACTAATGAGCGCGGTGATGCCACGTGCTTTGTGATTAGTCCTGCACAGGCGTCCTCTGTCTTCGAGAATCCCTGGGCTTGACTCACAAGGGGGGAGGCAAACAAGCCGAATGTGTCTGTGAGACCACCCGAGGGAGAGGTCAGGGTCACGGGCTACACGGAGACCTCCGGAGGGCAGGCGGCCCGCTCCCGTGACACCGACGGCCTCCTCTGCTCGGTGGGGACAGGCCGCGCCTCTCCCCGGCCCTGCCTGTGTTCCCGGGGCCGCGCCGGTACATTCTGAAATCGCCTGGCGTCCTGGTGGGCTCGAGGGTCTCTGGGACGCCCCCCCTTCCCCCGCCCCCCGCCCGATTCCTATCTCTGGCTCTTACCACGGATCTCGAACAACAATCATCTGTGAGGCTAATGGTGCTTTCCGAAGGAAGTCCTTGTCCTACCGTTAGATTGCGTGGGGTTCAATCAGCCCGCTGAGATTGCTCTAACTTATCTACCCATTCTTCTTAAAAAAACACAAAACACCAAGCTAATATTGTCTGTGGGTCTCAGAGAGTGACAGTGTTCCCAGCATATTTACCAAAGCACAAGAAATAATTATTTACGGCCTCAGATTGCATCGGGGTGGCGGGTGGGGGCGGGGTCCCTGGTGGCAAGGAGGGTGGGTGGCGGTAATGTGTCCATGGCTGATCAAGTTTTGTGTCTGGGGCTTGAGGCAACCATGCCACTGTTTATCATCAAATTTGAATCTTTTAATAAAATTAAACAGCCTGAAAAATGTTCTTGCCAGTTATTAAAGTCAACCGAGAGGATTATGATTCGAAGGAAAGGAAGTGAACCGTCTTCCGGAGAAAGAAAATAAAACCAGTGGAGGTCAACACTGGCTGTCTCTGTGATGCACCTTGAGTGGGTGCTGTGGCCAGGCCCTGCTTCCGACCCTGCACCTGGGAATAAAATCCCGGCTCCCAGCCCCTCGGGGTCTGCAAGGTCCCAGCACGGCGCCCCCCCACCCCAGGCTGCACCCTGCCATCCTCTCGCGATCTCAACAAGCTGTTTCCTGCCCCAGGGCCTTTGCACATGTCATTGTTTCTGCCTAACGCCTCTTCCCCTAGATCCTTAGAAACTGGGCTGTTTTCATTGCCATCTTAAACCGCGTATCACCTCCTCAGGTGACACCCACCATCAACATCCCCAGAAAGCAGCCTCCTTTCCTCCCTTGTCTTCTAGCTGTCCTATCGCTCTGTGTACGTTTTGTATGGTGTTCTGAAGTGAGTCTGAAGTGAGTATTCCCGTGGACCCAGCCTCCTCAGCAGCAAATGTAAAAAAGGAAGGACCAAGTCAGCCACCGTGACCTTTTCCAGGGGGTTCGGCAGTGCCTGGCATGCGGCGGAACCTCAGTAACCACAGCTGAGTGACCCCAGCGAACCCTCACACCCACACGAGACAGAGAAGGGGGTCACTGCCAGGTCAGGCACCGTGTCCCTGCAGGAGGCCCGGTGGTGTGGGTGTGCCTGCTTCTTGCCACGGGGACCTTAAGTCAGGCTCCGGGGGGAGGGAGGCTTGCCGAGGTCACCAGCAGCTGGGCCTCCCTCCCAGCCTGAGAGCTGAGCCTCCTCTAGGGTGGCCGCTGGGGGCTCAGTCCCCTGACAAGGGTGGAATTCTTTGACAGTATTTGGGGGAAGCAATTCAGGGCTGTTTTGTGGGACCCACCCTGAGCCACCCCTAATTAGCCGCCTGGATTGAGGCCCGTCCCCCCTCTAGGGCGTCTTGATTCTGGAGCTGTTGACAAGGACAGAAAAGGCTGGAGAAAGGCCAGGGGGCCTGCTCCAGGCTCAGGGCTGAAATGGGAGGGTGGATGTGGGGGCCCGGGGGGCCTTTCTTGGCTCCTCACCGTGAGTCTGGCCCCTCCACATACAAGCCAAGATGGCTTTAATCAAAAGCGGGGAAAGTAAAACCCACAGTTCTCGTTCAAAACAAAACAAAACAAAATTAATGTTCTCCATTGTATGTTCAGTCACGTTTAAAAGGAAAAAACCGGAGCAGTTGATAATTTCACAGCGTAAGCTCCCAGGAGAGTAAACGAGCTTTTTTTCTTTTTTAATAAAAAGTTTAAATTGTATACAGCTCTCAGAGGCCCATTAACTAACAGATGCTGGTTATCAAAAGAAGTTATTTCTTTGCTTTTTCTAAGCGAATGTGTTTAATCTCCCAGCAGCGCCGCTGCCCCGAGGAAATGCTCGAGGTGCCTGGTGACTCGGCTCTGCTGCCTGGCCCTGGCCTCCTGGGGCCGGTGACTCAGACAGGACACAGGCTGCCTGGGAGGGGGCGGCCGCTTCCGGGCAGCACGGGGGAAGGGTCTCCCAGGGCCATTTGTGGCACGGGAGGGGGAGGGCCCGGCCTTCGGTTTCCTCTCACACACAGAACCCCGCTGGGTGGACACGAGGTTGGGAGAGAATTACCACCTGAGCTTGCGGGTAGACCCTCCTCCGATCCCCTTCTCACCTCCTCCACCCTCCACCCCAGCGGGGGCCTCCAGCCTGGACCCTCCAGGGGCCTCTGCCTGGCTGCACCCACTGCCTGGAAGGCTCTGCCGCACCTCACCCCCACCACCACCACCACACGGCCCCTTCCCCCCTTCTCAGTTTCACCCCCAGAGCACTCACCTCTCAGCATCTGAAAGTCCCTCTGGGTTCCTGTCCTTACTTCTCGTCGGCCTCTCTCCCTCCAGAATGAGCTCCTTGACGGGGCCCATGTCTATCTTTTTCCCTGCTGTGCCCCGAGTATGTGCAAGGCACACAGTAGGTGCTCAATAAACATGGAATGAATAGACGCTGAGTACTGACGGGTTGGAGGCTCGAAACTCAGGAATCAAGAGGACAAGCATGTACTCTGAGTGCTGGCTTGGAGTCTGGATGTTGTTTTTGGTTTTTTATAAGATGGGCAAAGCAGAACCTGCAACCGTGAACTTGACCACACCTGTGTTCTGCTGGCCTGGCTCTTTAGGAAGGGCACTGGGGACAACCATTGTCCTAGAATACAGGACGACAGGGCCTGAGGCAGGGTCCCTCAAGAATCTGTCCCAGGTGCCTCATGCCTACAAGACAGGGGAGACTGGGAGACCCTCGGCCTTAAGCGGATGCCTAAGGCTTTCCACCCTCCCCGGCGGAGCCCCTGCATCCATAACCTGGTGCTTCCTGGAGCCACTCAGCCCCGTCCCTTGGAGAGACCATCGCCAGTAAAAGACTCGGGAGGAACACACAGTGACTCTAAGAACAGGGGCTTCACACACAGAAACTCTCCGACAGGGCGGGTCTTTTCTCCACTGACGCCATATTTGTTTCCCAGGGGTTAACTGATAATCTGCTACTCCCATTCCTACATTTGGTCATTTTTAATCCCTCACAAGCAAAAAAAGTAACAAAAAAACTTAGGGGGCCATGATTCTGTTAACATCCACTGTGTCAGTTTAACAAGAACCACATAGACCCACTGAGCTCCATGCAAGACCCGCGTATCTGGAAAGTGTGAGCGGGGTGCCTTGGGAGGCAGGCTTCCAGACTCGCGGCCAGAGCGGCCAGTGAAGCGTGTGCCTCTACTTCCCTTCTGAAACCTCGGTAAATTATGGGCAAAGACGAAAAGGACACAAATCACGTGGATAAACACAAAAGGAGAAGAGAACACACTAACAAGCTAACAAGAGATGTCAGCAGAAGTCTGGACTCTGGGAGGCTGACGGGCAGACCACAGAGAGCAGGACAACAAGGGTTGGCTGACGGCAGAACGCAGCACTGGCCGGCCCACTCCTGCTCCAAACTCTGGGGATTGGTGCCCCGAGGCCCCTGGCCGGCGGGAGAGCAGGGGGGCTGAACGTGTGACAATTCGCTTACAGCCGACAACAGAAGTGTCACCCCCAGGCCCTGTCTCTAACCCCTGTAAGGAACACAGAAGGGAGGGGCCGTGGTCTCTTTCGCCTTGAGAGAGGGTGGCCAAGATTCCCCGGCCGAGAAACGAGCCCAGGTGAGAACTACAGACACTGACAGACAGAAAGTCCCCAGGAGGTGCCTTAGGTCCTGACCCAGGCAGCTCCCATAGAAACCCACAGCTCATATCCCACCCCCACACATGCGGCTGCCTGTCAGCTCCCGTCAGAAAGACACAAGGACATAAGAGGGTTGCCAGGTACTGGAGGAGAGCCTCCAAAGTGAGGGAGACACCAGCTAGCCCAAAGTGACTAGTAGGCGGGAGATCGACACTGGCTACGCTGTCCTTCGTGAAAAGGGTGTTAACCCGTTCAAGACCACCACTACTTTTCACCCCCTCTTACAGGATGACAGAGGACAGCTCACAGAACAACAAAAAAAACTGCAAATCCCTCGATGGAAATAAAATAGTACACATCAACTAAGAGCAGGTGGCCATCCACAAATAATAGTAACTGAAAAGGATCCTCTAAAATTAGAAATACAATAGAAAAATTAAAGTTGAAGAATCTCCCCTAGCAATAATTCTTTTAAAGGATGAGGAATTAAAATGTCACTGGGCTTCCTAAAGGCAACTCTGGAAGCTGGCCGTCAGTAAATTACACTTTCAAAATCCCCAGAATGACCTTCCAACCTTGATTTTTATACCCAGTATAACTATCCAGTGGGGCGGGGGGTGCAGAATGAAACTCTTTCAGACATGGAAAGTTCTCAGAAAAATTACCCCCACATACTCCTTTCTCAGAAACCTGTTAAAGGATGTACTTCACCAGAATGAGGTAGTAAAACAAGAGGAAACCAGAGATCCAGAAGACAGGGGACCCAATGCAGAAGAGAACAAAGGGTGTCCCCAAGATGTCAGGGAATGAAGGGTCTAGAGAGAAATCAGTCTATAAGAGAATGAAGAGCTCCAGGAGCAACCTAAGAAAAACAAAAAACAAAACATCAAAATCCCAGATTACCTGTTGTGTGAAGGTACTGAGAAGATTCACACTCTGTCAGGGTCTGGGGCTGAATTTAGGATAGATCCAGAGCAAACAAAGCAAACAAAACACGGAGATTTAGCAACCCAAGAGGAGGAAACAATTACATACAAAAGGGAACTGTATTATCACAGGACACACACAGCTGTGAGCAATATTTTAAGGAGTTTGGGTCATGCCCAAGGATATTGACACAGCCAAAAATTCACACTGGGAGAGGGGGAGAGGAGAATGTGCTTCAGATGGGGTGGAAAGAACGGTTCTCAGAGCTAACTCCTGGTCTTCCTTAGAGGGAAGTCAACAGATAAATGTCTAGAAGTGAAAAATCAAGAAAAAGTAATATAGCCACGTTATTCAGAAACACAGAGACCATAATACCGGAAGAATCGGTGCTCAGTGGCCACCTCCCGCAAGGGGAGGACCAGACGCTGGGTTCCATCATCAGCTGCTGGGACTACAGTGAACATGGTTGCATCCACTTACATGTGAATTTTTTCTCTTCTCTTCCTCATGATTTTCTTAATAACGTTCTTTTCTCTAGGTTACTTCATTGTAAGAATACAGGCTATAGCACATATAACACACAAAACATGTGTCAGTCGATGGTTTACGTCGCTAGTGAGGCTTCCAGTGGCCACGAGGCCATTAGCGGCTAAGTTTTGTAGGAGCCGGCCGCTACGGGCAGAGTCCGGACTATTCAGGGGCGGCTGCCCCTGACCACGCCGTTCAAAGGGCAGCTGGGTTTGGCTTTTTATGCCACGCATGTGAAATGCTCTGGTAAAAGTTAAATTAAAAACACAAAGCCAAATCTAACCACTACCAAACCTACAAAGTCCCCTCAAATGGCTTTCAACCCAGGGATGGGTGGACCATGGTAGGAGGGTTCAAATGCTTTGGGCTCGGAGGGCAGGGAGGGGCCGATGCCATCGAGCAGGCAGTGCCAGCTAATGGGACCAGACAGCCCTCAAGGGTCCATGCAAACTGGGCTCACTGTCAGTGCCTGAGATTGGGGACAACACCGGAGAAACTGCCCCGAGTGTGAGAATGACGGAGCCACAGCCGTGGGCCACCAGTCCTTCCTCACTGGGTTGCTTGTCAGTGCCAGGAAGCGCTGTCTGTGCTTTGGAGTCACATTCGGGACACACAACGTGACCCCAAGGAGGGAGGACACACTAAAACAGCCGGTCTCGGTTCGGCTGCCAAAAGCCTCTGGCCTTCCCCCCTTCCCTGACACTTTCGAAGGAGCATCAAAGGCACATTTTTCCAAAAGTCCCAAACACTATTTTCGTGTTTCTGCAAATGTTTGCTGTTCCTTTTCTTCTCTGAAGTGCTCTGAGCAAACATCGCTAAGAAAACTGACATACCCAGGAAATCCACACCAGAGTGCAATGTCTGAGGGTATTTCCAGTTGCTGGTGGGGCGCGTCACGCCGATCACAGGACCCCGGTGACTTCTCGGGGGCGGATCTGTCCTCGAACACACTAACTAAAGGTAAGGGCCAGGGAGTGCAGCTGCCAGTCACTACAAAACAGCACCCCCTCCTATTGTCCAGAGAATGTCTGCATCTCACAGCTCCAGTTTAACCCTTTCAAGATTCCCGCCATTTTCAGCCCCTCTCAGAGAAGCCCCCGTGACCTAGGATGCCGAAATCTCCCCCTCATTGGCGTCCTCTGTGCACACAGACCCCTGGGCACTCGAGTGGGACACAGGTGTTTAGACACAGGCCATCGTGAAGTGCCAGGACAGGGTGAGGATCCAAGCTCCAGAGCTTGGGCAGAGAGAATTATTTACCTCCCCCACCCCCTGCTCCCCTGCCCAGTCCATTTCTATCCCCTTGGCTGTGAGTTCCTATTAGCAAAATAATACAGACCCCCGTGTCCACATCCTAAGTCCGGGGCCTTCGAGGCTTCCTTTCTGCTGTTCGGCCATCAGCCCTGGGTATAGTACTCCTGCTTCCTTGGACACGATTCACCCCCCATCTCCCTGAGTGTTCAGGTGGCCCTTACTCATGTGAAAAGCTGTTCCACCCCCTGCAAAGAAATGTGAATGAAAGCTAAGCACTCTTCAAATGAGCAAAGAGGCAAAAGACAGCCCACTGGGCCTGCGGGAAAGAGTGCGGACGCAGGTGGTGCCGGGACCAGGGGTGGGCGCACCCCCCCGGAGGACAGACTGCATGCAGGCCCCTGTGACTCAGCCATTTCTAGGAACTGTCCTGATGCTCCTGCGCAGTCCCAGGGCTGTCTGCAGGAGCTGTGTTTGTAGCAGCACGACTGGAAACGACGTCAATGCACCTCTGATTCAGAGAGTACTGGGCCCATCACACAGAGGAAAGCTACAGGGCCATTAAGAAAACACGTGGACGTGAGGTGATCTCCAACGTGCATCACCAAGCCAGAGCCCAACGCACAAGGGCTGGGCACACACACACACTCGCACACGCACACACACACACACACACGCACAGAGGGTCTCTGGCGTCAAACAAGAAATAGGAAAACTGGGAGCTGCTGGGGAAGGAAAGGGGCTTGGAGCTTGGAAGAAAGCTGACTTTGCCCTTGGCCACATGTGAAGTCTAACCGTTTGCCTGCAGGACTTTGCCGAAGGAAGCCAAAACTGTCTCAATTAATGTATTAGCAACGTAAGAGTGTGACATGGAGGCCTGCCCACTGGAGCTGCCCGTGCTGCAGACTCAGAAGCAATGGCACTTGTGAGGCCACTGTCAGTCAACGCCACGTGGTCCCCCACAGGAAAACGCAGGTGCAGGCCGGGGCACTCGGCTGCAGCTCTCAAGGCGGAAGTTTCCTCATCAGAAAAATGAAAGTGTTGACCTAAAACATCCCTTCCGTCTGTTTTCTGGCATGAAATATCTATAATTTTTCATTTAAACCAATTTTCTGTTCCTCAGCCGCAGTGAAATAGTAGTGATGTGCTCTAGAATGTTCTCTAAAGCACATCTCAAAGCTCTTAAGCCATCCATTCAAAATAATTTTACCCTGAAGCATCCTTTAAACACAGTCAGAGTAGTTTGTTGAACATAATACAGGGGAGGCAGCTCACACGCGAGTTGATGCCTCGGCAGGGCGGGCTCCATCAGGGCGCCACGGAACATGTGAGAACATGCTGTGACTCTCCTTCGCCCTGGACGTGGCAGGGATACATCCCCTTCTGTCTGGCAAAGGCAGACTCGGCCAGAAAACCACGCACAGATCACGTATCAAACAACCAGCAAGGAGAATGATGGAGTCCTTTCCTGCAGCAACTTTTCAAATGAATTCCATGTGCAAACAGGAAATACACTTAAAATACACCAAAGAAAAATCATGCAAACCAAAGCACTCTAAGACACCTCCTAAAACCCTCAGTTCCCCAAGTGTCGACATGCATGGAAGTGACGGTAAAAACACACTGCGGAGGTCTTTTTCCGGACCGACGGAAAGATGTAAAAGCCGGGCAGGAAAGACCAGCGAGACCTATGGAAATACTTCTTTGCTCAAAATGAGGAGAGAGGCGGTATAGATCATTCCGAGTTTCCTGTAGGACATTCCAAATGGCAGCAGTTTATAAATCGTCTTTAAAAAGGAAGCGCTAGGAACAGAAACGAGAGCCAAGCGTATTCTGCATTTTCCTCTCCACCTTTAAGCTCAGCTGGATGGCCTTACTGCTTAGGAACGAAGACCACAAAAACGATCACTCCCGCTGATTAATTCCTCAGTAACTAACGGAGATGGTAACGTGATGAATGTTTGCTGAATGAGTGAGTGAATGAGGGAGAGCAAGAAGCAGTTCTTGTCCACATGGTCTCAGGATTTAGACAATAAATTCTGCTCTTTGATTCCAAGTAGAAGGGGCAATGGGAAAAAAAAAAACAAAACAAAAAACCGTTCTAAATGAAGGCTAGACCAGAGGGTAGCCACTGAATTTAGTTTACTTCTAATACCCAAAAGAGAGCCGGGAACAAAGGCACAGTTCACAGAAAGAACCAGACCTCTGGACTTCCAGCCAAGATGGAGGCATAGGTAGACACACTGTGCCTCCTCGCACAACCAAAAGAAGGACAACAACAAATTTTAAAACAACCAGAACTGACAGAAAATCGAACCGTATGGAAGTCCGACAACCAAGAAACTAAGAAACATACATCCAGACTGGTAGGAGGGGTGGAGAGGACTCACGCGGCAGGGTGGTGGCTGGCGGATCCGGGAAAGGTGTGGCTGGCCGGGAGAGGTGGCGGCTGCGGACCGGGCGTCCCACTCCCTCGTGAGGATAAACGGGGAGGAACAACTGGGGAGCGAGATGGATCCCGCAACCCAGAGTTCTAGCTCGGGGAAATAAAGCCTCAAAGCCTCTGATTGAAAGCTCCTGTGGGGGTTGAGGCAGCGGCAGCGGGAGAAACTCCCGGCCTCACAGGAGAGCTCGTTGGAGAGACCCACAGGGTCCTGGAGCGTACATAAGCCCTCCCATCGGGAATCAGCACCAGAACCAGCACCAGAAGGGCCCAATTTGACTGTGGGTGGCTCAGAGGGTTGCTGGGGGCCGGCGGAGAGCAGAGAAACCACCACTGTTCCCTCTCAGTCCCCTCCCCCACAAACAGGGTCACTACGCAGCGACGTGGCTGCCCTGTCCTGGTGAACACCTAAGGCTCCGCCCCTTACTACGTAACAGGCGCACCAAGACAACAACAATGACCCAAATGAAAGAACAGATCAAAGCTCCAGAAAAAATACAACTAAGTGACCAAGAGATAGCCAACCTATCACATGCACAGTTCAAAACACTGGTAATCAAGATGCTCACAGACTTGGTTGAATTTGGTCGCAAATTAGGTGAACAAATGAAGGATACGATAAGGGAAATGAAGAAAAATGTACAGGGAACCAACAGTGAGGGGAAAAAAAATGGGACTCAAATCAATGGTGCAGACCAGAAGAAAGAAAGAAACATTAAAGCATAACACAATGAAGGAACAAGAATTCAAAAAAATGAGGAGAAGCTTAGGAACCTGCAGGATGTCTTTAAACGTTCCAATATCCAAATCATAGGGGTGCCAGAAGGAAACGAGGAACAGAAAGGAATTGAAAACTTATTTGAACAAATAATGAAGGAGAACTTCCCTACTTTGGCCAAGGAAATAGACTTCCAGGGAGTCCAGGAAGCTCAGAGAATCCCAAAGAAGTTGGACCCAAGGAGGAACACACCAAGGCACATCATAATTACATTTCCTAAGATGAAAGATAAAGAGAAAATCTTAAAAGCAGCAAGAGAAAAGGAGACAGT